>VCCN01003057.1:975336-992332 GCA_006491835.1 Architeuthis dux | reverse complement strand
TTTTTATAATATAAAGTTGTTTATAACAATGAATGTAAATTTTTATATATGTATTATGTATATGCAAATAAAATAAATGTATAAGCTTAAATGAGAGTTTTAAGTGATGTATCTTGTGATTTCTAATTGCTTCAAGGGAATAATTGTGATTGTGTCATGCTTTTTCACCCTTTTAATCTCACATCACTTTTTCAATTACTCATGCAAAGAAGCATTAATTTTACAATACCCCATTATAAACTTGGTCTTTCTTTTCACCCTTAGCTTCTTTATGCACATTTAGAGAATATTTAAAGTAAATTTTTGCATTAAAATTTACTAGTTTTAAATGTGGACCTATTTTTAAATTACATTTTTTACTCAGCTGTTCTGCATTTAGGAAATGTTATTTTTAATTTCTTGTTTTTTTTTTATCAACTTGTAACTCTTTAGAACTGCCTCAGTAGTATTTGTATGGTGATGGAAATAATTGCCTGTTAATACTCTTGGCACCATAACTGTGCGTATTGCAGCGAACACTTTCATTAGAAAGCAATTAAAATTGATTCTATTTCCTCTTTAATCTTTTCAGAAGATTAGGAAAATGAAATTTACGTACCATGTATTTCCAACTTGGCAAAATTCTCACTTTTTTTTTTTAATTTAATTTTTTTATGGGAAGAATAAATCATTGTGTTTGCTTATATTTATAAATATAAATCCCTGAAGAATTTAAATCAATTTAATTTTTTTTCTAAAATTAGTCGGATGAAGATTAATTAATGCTCTGAATCTGAAACATTTAAAATTGCAATAAACTAAAGTACTGTCTGTTTTAGCAAATATTTAGTTTTATTTGTTAAAATACAGGGTGTCCCAAAAGTAAGGCCCGATTTGGAGCTGATCTATATATATCTTGGGAGTCTATTTAAACATATTATGTCATACAATGCTATTTTTAAATAACTTATTGCATCGATCTGTGAAATAATAGGGTATGTAACTGGTGAAATATTTATTCTATTTTAGATTGTCTCAGAACTGAACAGCAGATCATTATAAATTGGCATTTCTTTTGGGACACCCTGTATATTGTAGATGTAAGCTGTGTGAAGGATTTTGTTGACAATTTACTTTATGCAGGTTGACTGACTGCCTACTCTGAGTAATTACATGTTTGATATATATTATATATATATATATATGGGTGTGGTTCATATTCCTGAATTTCAGTTTCCTGAACACTGTTACCCCGGACATTGATTAGCTGATTATCACTTGGTCGACTTTTCATTTTCCCTACTGTTTATTTCCTTTCGTATTTTATTATTTGCAACAAAAAACAGTTATGTTTTTGTTTTTCTCTAAAATTAGTCCGATAGAAAAAAATGCATCTATTGTAAATGTAGTATTTATTATTTATGATAACATTTAGTATATATAATATATATTGTATTTAAGATTTATGAAAATAAATGGATTTATTTTTCATATCTTTTTTTTTTTTTTTTTTTTTTTTTTCATTCATTCAGCATTGGTTCATTTTATTAACAAAATCCCATTAGGGCCTGAATGTTGGAAGAATGAAAAAAATTTCAAATTATTTGAAATATTCAAAAAAATTCTCTTCAAAAATTTTTTGTGTTATTTTTTCTTTTTATGGAAAATAGCGATAAAATATAAGCTAACAAATAAAATTGAAAATTTGCTAAGAACAATATTTTACTTTTCCAGTTTTAGATATGTTAAAAAAATATGTGCAAAATATTTTACATGGAAAACACCTAAATTTTTACAAAAAATTACCTATTGGATTTTTTAATTTTTTTTCGGTACTTATATAAGAAATGGCAAATTTTTTTTAAAGAAGTTTCCATTCCAAATTTCTGAAAAAAATTTTTTCATGTACTATGATTATAACCTGTTGATAATTTAGTATACTTATAATTTCCGGACCCAGATGATTTTTACACATATTAAAGATAAGTCCATGGATAGATAAATTCTGTTTTCATTTTTTTTTCTCCAAAAAGGCTTACCAGGTTCCATACAAAAGTCTTAGAAACAAAGTAAACATTGCTCACTTTAATGAGACATTTGAGTATGTTTCAACTTTGCCAATGTTTTTATGTTTGGAGTTAAATTAGTTACTGAGAGCAGCAGAGAATTCTTAAAATTTGAATCCGTCTATCACAACCTTGTTTTGCTTTTTATCAATTTCATGGATGAACATGCTTCTTCACATCTGTACATCGTTCCGAAATGAACAATAGATATAACTCTGGGCATCACGTTTTATTTTTTAATGAATTTGTTTTCAAGTCAGTAAGTTCCATTTGTATGTTATTAGGCATCTTCATGATTTTTGTTCACTAAGTGAAAATGGGTTTATAAATATGAGTAGGCAATCTTCTTCATTAGCAAAATCATGAAAGCGACTTTCAAATGACTCCTGCAATAACCTAAATTTTCAATATATTTAGTAAAATTGCCATTATCCTCAGCACACTCACTCTATTCTTTCAAGCACAGAAACTGTTTCAAATCCTCATTTTCTAGCTGTCAGATGAACAGATTTAATTTCATCTTGAATGCATTGATATCATTTACTAAGCTAGGAAGCAATTTGTTCTTGTTCTGCACTTTAAAATTTAGATCATTGAGATGGCTGGTTATATCAACTAAGAATACTCAATCAAATAGCAAATTGATATCACATAAAACTAAATGGGTTCTTTCCTCAGGCAGCTCATTTTGCTCTTGTAGAAAATTATGAACAGTATTTTTCAGTTTCCAAAATATACTTAGAACCTGTCCTTGAAAGCCAACACATCTTACAATAGAGGACAAGATTGCCACATTCTGAATCTAATATTTCACAATATTCTCTGAATTATCGTTTGTATAAACCTCTTGCTCTAATTTTATTGATACATTTCACAACCATTAATATAACATGTTGCAAGTTTAAAGTTTTCCACACAATATTTTAGTAGAGAATGATCTAAAAAGTTTTAAAGTAAAGTTGTAGTCCCAACACTTTTTGTTTTGTTTTTTCATTTCCAGCTAACTTTATAGCTAAAATTTTTATGTACGCTTGAAACCCTAACCTTAACCCCGAACCCTAATTTTGGAATCTCTGTATGAATTTTGGAGCATACAAAACATTTTTAGCTTTAAAGTTAGCTGGAAAAGAAAACAATAGTAAAATATAGCCATTTTTAGCCATCAAGAGGGATAACTTTATGCTATCGTATTTTAGGACCAAATAACCAAGGGTTACCAAAAAGAGCAGACATGTTTTTATATGTTCAGAAGGAAAGTGAAATACAAACAATAACCAAAGCTGTATACATATGTATATTGATAATTCTCGTAATAAGATGATATCTTGAAGAAACATTTTTTCTTTTTCCATTTAGTCTTTTAACAGAAGATTAATTCTCCAAATAAACACGCATACATATTCCAATAAAATAAATCATTTTAAAAAAATAATAAAGATTTGTAAAAATGTGTTGTCATGGTGTAAATTCTGTGAAGCTGTTTGCAAATTAATAGGGATATTTTTCTTCTCTTTTGGAAGAAGAAAAAGTAGAATTTGCTGCTACCACCACCACCACCACTACAACTAAGGGAGACTGGACAGATTCTAAAGATCAAAGTGGATCAAATAAAAAATGAATAAAAGTAGGCAACAACAGTCATTTTACTTTCATGAAGGCCATAAAGATGTTGAAGGGGAGCTTAGGCATCAAACCAAATAGCTGAGAAAGGGGTTTAAGTCAATTTTACCACAACAAGAATTGTCAAAAGTCAGCGCTTCTCGAGTGATAAGTGGCCACTAAGACTTCAAGTCAAGCGATCTGCTTTCATTTTGGCTCTGATTGAACGCCTGATTGGACTTGTCGAATTGGCACTTAACGAAAATGGCTCCTGGAAATTGGCTTGTTTAACATTGGCCACACGAAGGTGGCAGCGATAGTGGCAGCGGAATTGGTGGGCTGCAGTGGTGGCAGTAGCTGTGGATCCACCATCCTCGCCAGCGTAATCCCAGTGTTAAATGCATTCAGCACTGTGCCAAACAACTTTCACAACCTACCATTACATGCAGAGGATGGTTTTAGACACGCCTGATTAATCGAACTGGCCAGAATACAGCCGTGCCAACATGCTCCCCACCCACATTCCTTGAGCCCAAGAACCACACCCCATCCCTCAATGATAATGCAACCCTCCCCGAACTTGAGCTGATAACAGAACGGCTGACGGCGGCAATGGAAAATCACTAACAAATAACTCCATTTATCTGATTCAACAATTAATAGGATGTTCTATGTGATCACAGCCTTTTCCACAGTACCTTCTCTCTTTTATTACTATCACAAACAAACTAACAAGCACGTAAAGCTGGAAAAAATGTTCATGCACACAAGTCCTGTATATTAAATTAGCATTCTTGTGTGTGTAAGAGATATACCAATATAAACTTACATAGCAACACAGGCTATATATATTAAGTCCATATGTGTGATATCCAAATGTTGACACATCCACACATTTTCAGAAATTTGTGATTAGAGGGAGAGTGGTTCCAAAATAAAAGCAATACTTGTATAAAGCCTTTATTCCAGTCTCTTTTTTCCCCTTTCTTGTCTCCTCATACCCAACCGACACTATCCTTAACGATCGCACATAATGCCATCAACATTAGCAGGTCTCAATCACCGACTGCCACTTTAGCCATCAAGCTCATTTGTAACTAATATCTTTGGCTGTCACTTCCACAGTCAGATGCAAAGGGTGGAAGGGGCTGTGAATGGTTATTTACTGACACTCGGTAATGAAACTGATTGCATTTTCCTTTGTCGTTTCCCTAATCAAGGCTTTGTGCAATGGAGTGGACATTGCGAGGGCCTTATGCTAGTTACTTTCTCAGACTTTTTGAAATTACTCTAATTCCTTTTAAAGTAAGGAATTCTTTCTACCGTCTCTCTCAGTAGATTTGATGAGTCTGCATGTCACATGGGTATGTTCTCTCGGGCAGTGACTGGATTTTCACTTCCTTGTGAGTAAAACAGAAACAAGAAACTTAACAAAAATTCGGACTTACTACCAATTCTATAAATGACAAAAATGAGCCAGAAACATAAGTGAATAATTAAAATCTCTGAATGTTGAAATTTATATCATAAAATATTTTTGCTTTTAAGTTGTTGAATCTTCAAAAGACACAGTTTTATTTTCTCGTTTCTCGTATTATTCCTATTCCTATTACCACTAAAAACTGATTTAAAAATAAATATAAGAACCAGGAAATTTCTTTGGACAGAGCGTCCAAAGAAATTTCCTGGTTCTTAAATTTCATTCATTGTAATACAAGAAACCAGTACCTGTGTTTGGCTTTCCAAATACAGTATTCATGTGTATCACTGTCATATACATGTACAACCCCCCCCCCTCCCCCATTTACCTGCAGTGCCAAATAGTGATGTACCAGAGTATCAATCCAGTCGGATAGCTGACACCAGATTCACATTGTGGCAGTGATAATTTTTTGTGAACCCAGTGCTGGATATCTGACCAGCGGATTGATATTCCGATACATCACTAGTGTCAAAGCAAAATTAAATTAGTGAATTGAAATATTTTCTTTAATTTCATAGATGACATATCAAATATGTAAATTATTTGATTTTGTGGCTTTTTACTCTAGGCTTTAATTTTGTCATTGTTTTTTGTGTATCCTGATGGTATTTAATAAGAGATTATTTGCATGTTTGTGGATGTACAGGTTTTTCCCGATATCCAAAAGCAGAGCTTTCTGATGAAACCTTTTGTAAGCTGAAATGGTGTAAAGCAGTGGTTCTCAATATGGTTCGTTTCAAGGGGGCGTTGAGGTGACTAAGGGCCTTAAAGGGGCGTTTGAACTTCTAGAGGGGGCGTTATGGAGATTCCATAAATATCTATAATTCTGCTTTACAAATGGTTGCTGCTTACAAATGAGAAAGAATTAGCATTAGGCCGTTATTAAATGCTAACTTCGCCAACCATTTCTTCTATACACATAAGTAACTGGCAAGTGGAAAATTATTTTGCTTAATACCCTGTAGTGTTACTGTTATTCTATGGATACACATTTAAAATGATCTCCCTTGCTGTTGTTTTCAAACAAAGAATACTGTATGTATCTGAAGTCACTGAAAAAATGATTTTGAGAAGCCTTTGAAGATCAGATTGATATGAATATTCCTGTCTGGGTTATGAATCCATTCATTAGCAAAGTTGAAGAACAAGAATTCGACTTTCAGGAAGAAGTCATTGTTTACTTTGTATGTTTGAACTACAGGGGACATTGCCATGTAGCTAGGTGTCATAGGGGACATTGGGCTGTGAAAGATTGAGTAACACTGGTGTAAAGCAAAGAAGCAATTACCATTAATTTATATGGGAAAAAATTTTGAGCATTCCCAGACCCCCAAAATAACCTATGTCTACCAGTTTTACGCTAAGCATAAAACCATTACAAGCTCTCTTAGGTTTTTCTGATACCTTAGGACACCTCTTGTTAACAGATGGATAAAATAAATCGAAATAAAACACAGATGCTCACAAATTTCAAAGGTATGGCGACTTGAGGTTGTTTTTTTTTTGTAAAAGTGGCTTAAAGATAACTTTTCGTAAAGCGGGGTATACCTGCATGTATACATATACAGTCTGGTATTATAAATATTTAATGTCATGAAGCTTTACTGTTCTTGTAAAGAAGAAAGGTAATATTTGACTGACTGATGCTTGTTTGTACTATTATAATAAGTGTTTTATGTAGTCATGAAAGAGAAGTCAAGGAAAAGGTTGCTTGGTGACTATATGTAGACTGTGAACAAGTTGGCTTTCAGTGGCAAGGAAGGAAGAAAGTTGAAACCCATTTACCAAATTATCGAGGAATTTTTTTTCCCCACTTCTTTGTGTTCTGTGAGAGTTTAGGAGTTCTTTTTTTAATATACTTCTTTTTTTTCTTACTCAGATGTTAGGTTTTGCCAGGATAATATGCATAATCAACTGCACAAAACTTTTTGTCTTTGGATATTGAATTCATTCTTAGAGGGTATTTATTTTTTTAATGTTTAAACATTTTTTTCTGTTTTCAATTTGTTTGCTTTATAGCAGAAAAAAAACTGCTTACTTGATAAATCTGTTGATCCAAGGTATTCAATGAGGTTTGCTTATGTAAAGCGCTTACATTGGTCTCTGCTTTTAACCAGCTTTAACCATCTGGACCTTAAAGATTTTAGAAGTGGTCCCCTTATCTGCAGTTTCAGTTATCCTCGGTCGATATAAACAATATGTATGTGTATGTACAGGTATACCTTGATTAGTGCAGTTAATTCATTCCAAGATTTTCCGTACTGTTCAAAACCACACTGTTCAAGGTCTTATTATAATTTAATGGGTATTTTTTCAACTTATACTTAGTTACATTAAATTATACTGCAATACCTTAACTGTAATACATCAAAACCCGCACTAATCAAAACTGCACTATTCAAGGTATTGCTATGTGTATGTATGTTTATGTAGTATGTATAATGTGCATATTTAAAAAAATAAAATCTCATATCTTAATGTGTGGTTATATATGTGATTGTTAACTAAGAATGTAACTTCCAGACTCGCTCTTTTATCGCTGCTTTGTTAAAAAAAAGTTTTGAAAATTTGTTTTGATCAGTGTGTCTCTGTATATTAGAGAACTTTTGCTTAGTGTTTGGCTTTTTAATAACCAAGTTGAAGTTAACATTGAAGAATATCAGTTTTTATCACTTTTATTTTTGCTACTGCTGATGTTGAATATTCGCCTCCTAACTAATCTTTTACTGCTGAGATTGATCTTGTTTCAGTTTCCAATGTTTTCCATTTGAATTGACTTGTGCATCAATCCTTTTAGCCTCTTCCAATCCTTTACATATTTTCCTCTTTGCTCTGTGAAGGGTTAACTGCGCTTCTCTCTTTGCAAAGATGGGAAGCTATCAACTGGTAAATGCTTCACTGAGCCTTTCCTGGTTTTCAGCCTCTTTTGTGGTTGTCATATTCAATTTACTTTATTATTTCAATAATGCATACGTGGTTCAGTATGAAATTAAAAAAGACAGGAACAAATACAACATCGATGAAGATGGCGTTGACACGGAAACTGAACAGACATGCGGAGCAAATCCTCGTGGAGTGGCAGAATGGTTAATAGCTCGTGAATGGAATGGGCGAGCAAAGTTCAAATTCTGGCTGAAACAGTTTGTGTTCACTTCGCACTAATCCCCTTGGGAAAGGCATAAATCCATCTCTATTCACCCCAGCTATGGATAAAATAGTAGGGCAGACTGGGCTCTCTAGCCATGGTTGACAACCAGTCTAGGAGATAGACAACTCTTATTCCAAATTCCTGAGGAAGGATGGCCTCAGTCAGGCTATCTCGCCCTTGACGCACCCATGATGAAATCATCTGTGATCCCCCAACGACCCTGCACTGGTTTACGGGATTTAAAAAAATATATAGAGAAAAATGAAACCAAAACTTGTCATGGATATAACTTGTTTCTCCATTTTGTTTATAAATACATTTATTTATTTCTGTATCTCTACGGAATTCAGTAGATATATGATGTTTCTCTTCATCTGCCTTTTCTTCATTGACAAATTATTTTTTTGGAGTTTTTTAATACATCAATCTCTGTACTATTCACGCTAAAGTCTTCATTCTCACTTAGATTTCTTAAGCTTTATTCAGAACTTTTTGACCTTTTCTCCTTTGACTCTCCCTTTGTTCAATAATGTCTTGATCTCCTTTACTGATAGCCTCCCAATCTCCAACATTTAAAACCTAATCTGTCAAATGTACATTTAAATTGACAGTATGAATCATTACCATTTTAAATTAGATGATTTATTTAAAACCCTTAATGAGAGAATATTATTTAAGCTAATGTATAATATAACATATAATGATCTAGCTATGCTTACAATATCAAAGATTCACTGACAACAGTTCAACAATTTTCTGAGATGTACAATTTATTGAGATATACAAATTACTGAGAAGGTCAAAATTAAATAAAATTATAAAATAAAACAAAAATAAATTTCACAAACAAACACTTGTTTTTAACTTTTCTCGTTACGTATCATTTTTTTCATCAAAGGTTTGGGAAGTACCTAAATAGGTGAAAATGGCATGGGCCCTCTGCCAAATGATTGCTAAATCTTTTAATATATTTTCCTTCCAGTAAATTCTTTTTAATTCTTAACGTTTTGTAATTTTAAAGATCTCGGTAAATTTTCCATCTCAATGAATTTTATATCTCGATAAATGTTGGTAACTTGTCGGTAAATATTCTGCGAGCTGTTAGTATAAGCTCATATAAATAAAGAGAAACCCTCATTTCAAAGAGCAAAAAGCCTTTTCCCAGGCAGTCTAGCATTTGTAAAAATCGACAATATCCATTAGTTATAAATACAATTTTGTTATCCCTGTTTTCTTATGTATATGTCTGCTTCCATGGGTATTTCTCTCCTAGTTTCATCATCATCTGAACATCTTGTCACAGGCCTCTTACAATGGTCCTTCTTCCTCCTCCCATCTCTAACACGACAGACAGTGGCATTTTGGGTGTTGTGTGTCTCCTCTGAACAGTTACAACATGGGACATTTATTTTCTTTAGCCTTTTCTCTTTTTCACCTTCCCCAAAAGATGAAATGAATAGAATAAAAGAAAACAACAACTCTTAAAAGGTGTGCATAATCGACATAGAGAATGAGAACTGCCTCACTCTCTCTTCAATTGACTGCCAACTCGAGCTTTTATTAAGTGGCATGAAATTGCTCCTTTCCATTTTCCATGCATAATTCCTATGACTTATCCTTATGAACTCAGAAATAAAATCTTTTCTGTTCTCTTGTTTAGAGTGGGGAACGGAAGCCTCTTGTTGTTGTAGGTAACGTATCCTGATAGGCAAGTAATGATTAAATAGCCTTACACTTTATTTCTAGTCTACACCTGGTTATTTCTTTTTCTTTTTATTTACCTGTTTTTCTCGTTCTTAACTTTCCCCCTCTTTCTCTTCCAGCCTTATTTATCCCATATTTATTTTCTTGTTTGTTTCATGATGTTCTTTGTGCCTCTTTCATCTTTACGCCAGGTTCTTGATTTGTTACTTTCACTTCTGAAACAGCCCAATCCTTTTTTTTATCGTTACTCGGCTGTCCTCTTTCCCCACCTTTTCTCTTCGTCTTTTTTGCTTATTCTTATATTCCCCTTTCTCGTATTCCTTTCCTTTTTGCTATGTTCTCTTTTTCTGTTCTCATCTCCACCCTCATTTCTTACCTTATCCTCCACCATCTCCATCTCTCCTCCCTTTCTTTCTAGCCCAGTCCTCCACCTCTCCTTCCTTTTCTTTCTCAACCTGTCCCCCACCTCTTCTTTTTCGCCTTGTCCTCCACCTCTTCTTTTTCGCCTTGTCCTCCACCTCTTCTTTTTCGCCTTGTCCTCCACCTCTTCTTTTTCGCCTTGTCCTCCACCTCTTCTTTTTCGCCTTGTCCTCCACCTCTTCTTTTTCGCCTTGTCCTCCACCTCTTCCTTCTCAGCCTGTCCTCCACCACTTCCCAGTCGTCTTTTTCACCATGTCCTCCACCTTTTCTTTCTCACCATGTACTACAACTCCTCCCTCCTTTATATTCTCCCCCGTCCCCTACCTCCTCCCTCCTCATCATTTTTGCTCTGTCCTCCACCCCCCTTCTTTCTTGCCCTGTCCTCCACCTCCTCCCTCTTCACACCGCCCTGTCCTCCACCTACTCTCTCCCTCTTTTTTAAAAATCACTCTTCTGAGATCTATCACTTTTGTTTTCAATTCTCTGCTTTTATCATTTTCCCTTTTCTCTCTCCTCCTTCCATCCTCAATTGCTTTATATAAAAGTAAAACTTCCATGAAAAGCTTCTTCCTTTTTTACATGAAGTCAATGAAGCAAGATTCACTTGAAAATCAGACTTTGTACAATTTTTTTGAAATGGGTCAATGAGAAAGCATACAATTACATTGCTATTCTACAGACCCCAAGCATATAATCGGCATGGAGGAGGTGTCCTTTGTATCAACCCATAAAGGACTGCTCAGCTCTATGAATCAGTTCACTTAGCATATTTACATAATTATGCAATTGCTTCAGCTTCTTTCAACATCCTATAATGGTTTCTTCTTTTCAGAAACTTGTTTGCTTCTTTTTCTTGCCCATTCAACTGTGCAGCATCTATGTCAGTTTTATTACTTACTAAAAAGATTTTAAATACTTATCAACTATGTTTGTTTTTGTTTTGTTTTTGTCTCGTGTTATTAGTTCGTTGAAAGGATCATCAAAACATTTGTTGGATCTTTTAAATGTTTTTATATCTGGCTGGAAGTATCTTATCAAATGGTTCTATATGTCAAGTGAAAGAAAATATTGCTGCAACAGAGGTTATGTAGTGATCACCAATTTCCATATTAGTAGAATGAAGAAAGCAGAGAGCTAGCCAGGAATTTGATTTCTCCACCATTTTTTTTTAAGATTGGAAATTTTTCTGAGGTCTGCATTTTTTTATTCGTATTTATTTTGTATTTATAAAAATCCAAATATGTCCAATAAAACTTTAAAAAGTGGCCAAAAACACACTCAGCTTAATTGGGAAATTGGAATTAGGTTTTGGTGTCTGTTGAGAACGCTGGCTAAAACCCTGGAAAGGGTATGGCTTATGTGCCTGTAATTAATACACATGCAAAGGGATTTGTTTGCTTGTAAAATCTACACTGTTCTTATATAAAATGTTGCTAGTATCACATTTGAAAATAGTCAGGTTAAATGTTTCCATTGTGGGCAATGAGCATATTAGGCTCTGAGTTTATCAGAGATTTTACAAAAAGTAAATTTCCATTTTCTTCAGTGTCATTTTTGGGGTCTGTACATTCCTTTGTCAAACTAGAATGCTTTCTGTTACAACTATTTTCACGTTTTGTGATAATTTGTCTGTGAAATCCTTCGAAATACTTCTTGCTCTTGTAGCTGAAATTTATTAGTAATGATCTTGATTATGCATGTAAAAATCTGTTCTTCCATAATGTACATAATATATGCTTTGCTAAGTCATGAAAAGTTGTCTTCAGTGATTTAGAGCTCAGATGGAATATTAGCTGATAATACTCTATTTCATTATACTTAAAAAGTAAAAAAAAAATAAAACTCTTTCAGTTTGATATTTATACCAAGAATTTTGTATTGAACTTGTTTCTGATCATTTGGCTGCAGTGGGAGACAAGTTAAAAATCAGGATAGAAAACTTTAGTAACAAAGGAATTGAAATTCAGTATTAACTGCTACTGTAAAGCTAGCACTGAATGTTAAGCCAATCCACTGTTGAAATTCAATGAAATATTCGTTTAAACCTGCATGAATATGAAATAATGGGTGGAATATTTTTGTACTTTCTTGTAACTGTTTCTGCTGACTTGGATAGTATTCAAATACTTGGGATTGATCCCCACCTCCCTGAATCATTCTATATGTACTAGCAGTGCCTATCCGTAGAGGATCCTTGCTCCAAATGCTTCTGCAGTCATTATTGCTAGAAACCGTCTTCAATGACTGTTTGATAATATTTGTTTAGAAATACATATCTTTTGAATCTGAATGAATTTGAACAAAAACTGAAAAAAAATTTTAATTTAAAATTTTTTTATAAGGCCTTCCAGGCAGAGGCGTAGCAAGAGGGGCGTGGGTGTAAAGGGGCACAAAATTTCCTCTGGCCTATAATGTCTGTTAATAATTATGCCCTCCCCTAGGATATTGCACCAATGCCCCAGGGCGCTGTTTTTGGTCTAAGGTGCTGTTTTTGCCCCTGTGCGCTGAGAACCCTTGCTATGTCACTGCTTCCAGGGTCCTATTTATTCATTAATCTACCATGACAGGAAAAAAAAAACTCTGAAAGGATCAATGAAGGTAAAATGACATTCTTGTTGATTAAACTAAACCTCATAATGATAAAATATAAACTGATGTATAACTGATTTAGTACATTTTAGTAAAAGTCGCAATGTATAAATGGTTGCATAATGACTAATAGTCATTCATGTAAATCCACTTAAAAGAGCAATAGTGGTAACCATAATAAAGACACAGAATGTGGGGCGTTAAATGGTGGACATTGGGTGGGGCATAAGTCCAGGTTTTGTGTTCTACCAATAAATTAGTTTTCAATACTTAATCTACATTCTATGACCTCTACCCAAGAGATACATATCCTCTGTTTGTCCAGTTTGGAGTCACTGGGTGCAGATACCATGTTTCTTGGCTACCGTCAAGTGAGTAGAGAAGAAGTTGCACTCCGAGGTGAAAGTTTTTTTTCTGTCAGCTGCCACCCACACCCTACTAACTTTCTTCTTCAAACTTCCCCAGTGTAGGAGGTCGTTGATCTATTTAATCCCCCCATTGATCCAGGACTGTCTTGAAGTCATCTTGCTTGTTTAAGGCTTCCTTTGTTCATTCACTGGGGAAATCTTCAATCCCTCTAATAACATTTAAATCATAGGCAAGACGGACCAAGGAGTAAATCCCTGTAAATCTACCCAGGCTATTAACTGCACTGCTCTTATCTGCTTCCACGATTAGGAAAGTATCTTTGGATGTATTTATTGGCTTTAAGCTTGGCTTTATGAAGATTAATAACCAAAGAAAAGATGTGTCAGGGTTCTCGCTCATCCTGGAAAATGTAGAAAATAGTTGACCAATTTCCCAGTATTGGAAAACATGGAAAATGAGAGAATAAGTAAAGTCCTGGAAAATCTTGTGTTGTCCTGGGAAATTATTTAGATAATGAGGCATTGGTCAGAATCAGTTCAGTGCCAAAAATCACATTGACTGTGAGATTTTCAGGAAGTTTTGTTGCGTAGAAATAGAAATTTTTTAATTTTATATAGGAAAAAAAAAAATGTCCTATTTGTACAGTATGATTATTTTTTATAGGCATTAATTTTTATTGTATTATGTTCATTATCAAGTCCAACTATAAATTTGCCTTGAGATTATCAAAAACATTTGCATAAGAATAAAAAGATTATAATTATTTAGACTATTCATTATTATTAAGTCAAACTATAAACTTGCCTTGATTTTTTTTTTTTTAATAATAATATAACATTTTTTAAAACTTGTTGTTTCGCAGTAATTTTTTGTGTGCATCATCTTAAATAGTAATTAAGTTATGTTTTTATCATTAAGTTCATATATAAATTTGATTTGAAAAGTAAATGGTGCCGCATTATTGGCAGTCGTGAAAGTGCACAAAAAGGTGCTAGATCATCACTGGAAATGTCCTGGAAAATGATCTCTAGCAAAGAGTGGGAAGTGTGTGTGTGTGTGTGTGTGAGTGTGTGTGTGTGTGAGAGAGAGAGAGAGAGACATTTTTTTCTTTTTTCTTTTTAGGAGCTACTACATGGAACTAATTTCCATGACAGAATAAATCTTTTAGAAAAAGTCCAGAGACGAGCAACTAAGTTAGTACCAGAATTAAAAAGTATGAGTTATGAGGATAGGCTAAAAGTGTTAGGATTAACATTGTTAGAAAATACGAGAGATCAGGGAGACTTAATAGAAATGTTCAAGATTATACATGGTTTAGAAATAGTAAATCACAAACAAAACAAGGGGGTACAAGGGACTGAGAGGCCACACATATATGGTAGAAGTAGATTGAATATCAGAAAATTCTTTTTTAGCCATAGTGGTAGGATTATGGAATAGATTACTGGAATATGTAGTGCTATCAACACTAAAATAAAATGCTCTAAAAATCTTTGCTGGTTATTTTTTTACAGTTGATATTGATGATTGTCTTGCAATTCAGCAGTCTTCAAATTGACATTTGTCACATGGCACTTTCCATTTTGACTTGTTTTTATAAATATTTCCTCCCCACCTTTTTGTTTCTTTGGTTCCCCTTGATGCGGACTTTCTCAATCTTCAATTATCTTCTATTCATTGCTTGTTAAGACACTTAACATGCTGATCTTTGTTCCAGAAATCTGAGGGATAGGGGTCAGGTCTTATGTATCTATTATATTGTACCCTAGGTTGGAAATTGCCCCAGTGTCAAGAAAAACTATTCTTTCTACAATTCTTTCATACACAGCTAGCTCTTTTGGTGAGGTTACTAAATAGTATAAAACTTACTGCTAGAGACTAGAGCTGTTGAAAAAAGATATATAAAACACAAACATGAATTAACTTATTATTGTAAATTGCATTAGATTAATATATTTTGATTCTATTTCGTCTTAAATCCTGTCTAGATTTTCATCCTTAAAAACGAAAGGTCCGGATTTGAAATATTGGTGGCTGAGTTATCTGTGGCTGACCTGTCCAGGCTGATTTGTCCGGTTACCAAGACTAACCTATTATGGTGCTTAATGCCTGAATTTTTAAAATGGGTATAAAAGAGCCAAATGTGTTAATTTTTATGGGATACATTAGTCCCATTAGACATTTATCTCAGGACAGATGAAAAACATTGAATTAACAGACCTGATCGTCTACATGTCTTTACTGTTAAGTTATTTCTAATTTCTGCATGGGTTTCATACTATAATGTCATTGTCTGCAATTGTAAAAGTCGTGAAAATCTTATTTACTTTATTTTTCGGATGCATATGTCACAGCAGTCATCAAAACCACAGGATATATGCAGTATGTCCCAGGGTATAACTACCAATCTACTACTTTGGATGGTAAACTACTGAGCTATAAAATTGGAGGTCTATTTTTTCCTGGTTTAAAATCAGTTTTTTCTTGTGGTAATATCTTATTTATCTGATGCTTGGAATAGTTCAACTTTAGATTTGGTTACAAAAATCCAAACCATTTATAGTTACTGATGTTACCAAACTGTCACCAAAGATCTGAGTTTTCTGATCAAGTTTACACCAGGCACCCTGAAAATTGTCAAATTGAAAAGGGACACATTTTGCCTCACCACCGGTTTTATTTGAAGTTACTTACATTCGATAAAAAAATTTCTTTTTTTTTAAACTAACAAATTTTCGAAGTTACTAAGATACTTTCTTCCGGAACTTTCAATCCAACCTTCTTTTACTATTTTTTTTATTATGTTAAGATGACAGTTACTGATTGACTGTAAAATTTAAACTCTAATAATCACTATAAAAGCCAAAACCTAGTTTTACGAAGAATAGTTGGATTGAAAGCACAAAAAATACTTTTTATTTTTTCGGGAGAATGTATCTTAGTAACTTTGAAAATTTGTTAGTTAAAATAAAAAAATAAAAATTTTTTATCGAACGTAAGTAACTTCGAACCTACTGGTGTCGAGGCAAAATATGTCCCTTTTTGATTCCATAATATTCAGGGTGCCTGATGTAAACTTGATCCGAATTTTCATCCTGGAATATGATTGGTGACTTTTGTTGCCACAAACTGTTTAATTTGATTCTAAACCAAGATGAAGAAATCTTTCCACTATGTCGGCTAAAAAAAAAGTTCATGGCACCAAGTGGTGTAAATATAACCTCTTCTCTCAGACATGGACAGCGATCTGTTCTTTCTTTGTAAAATCTACAGTACTCACAAGGTATATATAAATACTTTGTGTATGAATGAATAACCAGTTAACGCCTGTACATTTACAGTAATTGATAATAAAATGCTTGCAATTGGCTTAAGAGAGCTGTTAAAGCCTATAAATCTCTATTATCCATTAGCAATTTCCTAACAACCGAAATATTCTTTCTTTTATTTTTCCTTGTTATTTTAAAGCAAACTTTGTGTTGATTTATTATCTTTCTGCTATTGACTGCCAATGGTAAAGCTTTGTACCGGTTGACCTCCAGATGTTGTTATCAGTGGGTCAGTGAAAGCTTAAACTTGTTACTCAAGCAAGCCTGATATCTATCTCCTCCTCTCTCTCTATCTCCTTCTCTCTCTCTC
>VCCN01003057.1:964680-974696 GCA_006491835.1 Architeuthis dux | reverse complement strand
TGCCCTCTCTCTCTTACTCTCTTGCCCTCTCTCTCTTACTCTTACTCTCCCCCTATGAATTTGGGCATTGCATTTCAAGATCCCCCATCCCAGTGATCAATGACTGATCAATTTTTACAGGCTGTAAGATAAAGCTTGTCATTGGATACTTTCCTATGTGTCTTTCGACTGCTTGGTTAGTGACATGACTGACCATTAACCAAATTCATTGGTGAACTTGAAAAAACTTAACTTTTCAACATTCAGTTGACTCTTTCCCTCCATTTAGCCTACTACTCCTACTATTGGGCTCTGTTGTAGAACTAGGAACTAATCACTTCCAAGTGCCAAGTTAATGCGTCTTAATACCTTGTGTGCACCTAGAACTTTCAAAACAAGGTTGTTCCTATATCTCTAGTTATGTTCAGCTCGGCTGCACCTGTGCCAATGATTGTGTCTCCATTTCTTGAACAATCCATGGAGACAAAATTCTTGCCTCATGGTGTCGCACAGGAGACTTAATAATTTTGTAGCAATTGTGGATTTTTACGCGAGGGGAAGGAGGCTAGCCTGACCCTCAAGATGAACTGCCTTTACAGGACTAACGGATTCCAATTACCCTGCTATTTATCCATAGCTTGGGTGTGAAAGTGGATTCATGACCCCTGAGAGCATTACTGTGAAATAATCACAAACTGCCCTGTTTCAGTCAGTTTGAATTCTTTTCACTGATACCATTCTCCATGCCATAAACATTAGGCCAACTGCACATAGTTATGTGGATATATATATTTTAAATAACTTTTTGCTAATAATTTGTAAACTGAATGATAGCCACAACTGTGTGTCTGTATATGTATACATATATAATATGGGACTTCCAGCAGCACTGCTACCTCACTATTCTCAGTGTACACTAGTGAGACTGAAGCACTACAAAAGATGTACAATGGTTCTTTAAAGAGGACCTTCACTATCTGTGCCACGATTACTGGACAACACAAGCCGCTGAGAGGCAAACATGATGACAGTCTTCCAGACTACTTCCCTTTTTAAGAAAAAACACAGAATCATTGTTGAGGAGAAGAGACAGAGCTGAAATCTTCCCCCTGCAGCATCTGTGGCAGAACATACCTGTCCCATATTGGCCTCATCAGCAATCAGTAGGCCTGAGAAGCCAAAGACATTTATTAGTTGAGAACCTATATTTGCCCGGCGCTGTTGTGAATGAACTGCCTAAATAATCTGAACAAAGAAACAAGCTCTGTGCGGGGCTTGAACTCATGTCCACCCTGGAAGCAACCTTATACGCAGGTTCTGCTCTACCAACTGAGCTAACAAAGTTCTCATGGTAGGCAGGAGTCTTTTAATCCTACACTTTGCTGGTCTTTCTACTCTCATGTTCGTATTTAGGCACAAAATTAGACAGTATGAAATCAATTGATGGATAATTTTATATCCAACAGAATATGATAATTATAAAGACATTTATTAGTTGAGAACTTATATTTGCCTGGCGCCGGTGCGAACGAGTGGCCTGTTCTTTATTCACATTTACGATTTAGGCCGCTCGTTTAATAGTCGTTCACACTGGCGCTGGGCAAATATAGGTTCTCAACTAATAAATGTCTTTATAATTATCTTATTCTGTCGGATATAAAAATTATCCATCATTTGATTTCATATATAAGTGTGTGAGGATTATTCTGAGACAAAGCCTTATTTTAAAAACACACTCTGAAATTTAAAGAAAATGGCATTATGTACTTTGTAAATACTTGAATTTGTTTTTCCTGAGTACCATTAAAGTAATATAAAAATTATCAATTTTAAATGAATATTAAATGAAACCAGTATACATTGTTTTTGTCGGAATTCCACACCTTTTAGCCTCTCTATGAACTAATGTTTACATAAATAACATTCACATGAATGGACCACTTCAAATAAAGCATCTGTTATCAATTTTCTTTCTGTGGTTGAAAATACATCACAATGAATGCACATTGCAAACATTAGTTTTGTGTACTCATATGGACTATTTGTTTCGGATGTAACTACACAAAACACTAAATATTTCTTTATTTATTCAATAAATAATTATTTCATATGCCTACACAGCTTCCTAATCATTATCTATTAGATCAACCAAAATAGTCAACATAGTTTTCTTCAGTTTTTAAGTGGGTCTGACTGGCTATGTATGTATCATGTGTACAGGCCACACCAATGGAGCTAAGAGGGCTGAAAATTCAAACATTTACTACTTATTCACATTTACGATTTAGGCAGCTCATTTAGCAGTCATTCACACCGGTGCCGGGCAAATATAGGTTCTGAACTATCTATTAGAAACTGTCAAACAAAATTGTCAACATAGTTTTCTTCAGTTTTTAAGTTGGTCTGGCTGGCTATGTATGTGTGTATGTATCTCATGTACAGTCCACACCAATTGAGCTAGAGGGCTGAAAATTCAAACATTTACTCCTTATTATGTCAATTGGCATGATTCACCATGAACTTTATATTGAAATTGAGTACCCTTTGTTTTAATAGTGATATCATTTAATCTTATTTTGAAAGGTATGCCGGTACTCTCAAACTAGACAAGTGTTATTTTTACAGATTTATATTACTAATCTTAAAAGTAAAATACATGTGTGGCTGTAAAAATATATGCTACTAAAATTTGTACAGCAAGTCAAATGGTTTATTATCTTTTAATGGTGTTAGCTGGTTGAAAGTGATACTTTTCTGCTGGAAGAGATGGATCAAATATACTATAAACCCATCATTTATCCATGCAGACATGTACTACCTATATCAAAGGATAAAAGAAAAAGAAGACATTTATTACCTGTAACTAACTTTCAAATACAGTTGGTCATCAACGTGTTGTTGTTCACTATGCCTCATTACATATAGCTGCTCTTTCTCTCTCCCCATATGTTTTCAAGATAGTTTTTTGTGAAGTTGATAACTAGCCTTTTACATTAGATTCTCACCTGTCCAGTCACAGATTTAAAAAAAAAATGTTAATTTAAATAGAAGCTGTATGGAAAGAGCTCTATTCTAACATGTAACTAAATTAGCATTTATTTCCCTACACTAGCTCTTTCTTTTACCCCCCCCCCCATCTCCTTTCCCCATTCTTCCACCCTTCTATAAACCCCCTCCACCACAAACTCTCTATTACTCCGCCCACTGCTTAGTGCTTAAATTTCTGTGTGAATAATCACCAGCTCGATCCATTGTTGATGGACGCCAATAACTGCAATCTATTGACTGACCCAGGGAACCTGATCAAATTTTCAAATGATGTTGTTAGTGCTATAAATCCGATACCTTTCAGCCATTGCGGAATCATTCACTTGCTAGAACTGTGGACCGCCCACCCTTCACCTCAAGTAGCCGGCTGAATAAATCTTTGAACTACTCGGCCAATTGACTCCACTTATTTTGTTATTTCCCGGCGCTTGCATCTGTTGGATTCCCACTGTTATCCCAAGGTCCCTGATGGTCATGAGCCGTGGGCATGATCTTTGTGCCAGCCTCAGTGTTGACTCTTGTTGTCACTGTGGATGCAATTAGCATCTAGGTTTGCACACTTAGTAATAAACTTAGCATAAATCTCTGGCTTCTTTGCAAATGTTCTGCACTAGACTTGGAAATATTGACACGCTAGGACAGTATCAGTGACTTGAAACAAACCTACTCTATTATGTAATAATCATTTAACAATCACAAAAAGTTATACTATAATTAAGAAAAGACCAAAGATTTTCTTGTCTAATATCTTACATTGTCAGAAATGTGGAACTAAAAAGAAACAAATTTTGGTAATTGAAAATAAGTAGAAAATTAATTTCACCAACCTAGTGCTTGGGATAGAAATTTAGATCTTAGATTTCAGTTCCATGCTATACCAATAAGCTATACCTACAAATCTTTATCTAATTTGAAAAATATATTTGGTACCTGAAAATTACCCAGAGAAGATCGAATATCTAATTTGAATTGCTAAAATCAAATCTCATCTCATTTGAATTTAATATTAATACAGAAACTGAAATTTTAATTTTATTCATCAGATATATTATCAAAAAGTGTTTTTTTGTGCTTTTTGCTTCGTCTCTTTGCCATCTCAGTATCACAATGTCTCTTTGTTTTTCCATTGGTTGAAACTGGCTTCTACATGTTTGGAATTTTTTCAGCATGAACTAATCCTTGCAGATCAGCTGCCTCAGATTTGGTGATAAGGTCTAAAGCCCTTGTGCTCTGTTGGTATCAAGGAAATGGATTATCATAAAACATCACAAGTTATTGGTGGAGCTATTTGGCTGTTGGTCTTTCACCAGGCCAATGTAAATCTTACCAAAACCTAACCCATAAATACTGTATTTAAATCCACCAGCCTTTCCCAGTCTCATGCAAAATGCAAGTGTTCTAGATGTTAGTGGTCCCAGCTAGTGATAACTAACCACCAGGACTTGACTGAGATTGGTAGATAGGGTGAATAAATTTTTGGCCATCCTTGGAAATAGCAGAAATCGCTGATGGTTGAAAAACGTTCCGTTCTCCTATGTAAGACTATACGCGTAAAAATCTCCTGCTTTAGAAACTGGTTTCTGTGGAGAATGTATTTTTTATTTATTTTTTTTTTTTTTTAAGAATCTTAATAATACAATGTTTACTCACCATAGTTGTGGTCGTTTCTGAATTTAAAGTTTTTAATTCAAATTTACGAAAGGGCACGAATACAGATTAAACTTACATAGTTGTTTTTAAGTCCTACTTAATTTTTTTTTTTTTAATTTTTTTTTTTAAGCAAAAAAAATCTTTTCTCATTAATAATTACGTAGTTGTTTTTTTGTTTTTTTTTCTGAATGCAACTGATCCCAAATTAAAACCAAGCTAAATTCAGCACTCATTTTCAGCGTTCTTTTTCGCAGCAGTAGCAGCACGTGGAATTGTACGCTGAAAATGATTGCTAGATTTAGCGCATAAAAAGTAACAATCACCTACTATTTAATTTATTACTACAGTGGATAATAATGAGATATCCCCAAAATAAAACTCATGAAATAATTCTGTGGAAACCAGTTTCTAAAGCAGGAGATTTTTACGTGATTGGTCTTCCGTGGCAGAAATCGCCAATGGTTGAAATCACCAAAAATGTTCCGTTCTCCTGTTTCGAAGGATGGCCAAATTTTGTTTTGCATATACTATTTGCATAGATCATCTGGTGTATATTCTAACCTCAATCTACTTCTGAAACTCTCTTACTCTTTTGCCCCTTTTCTTCCTATCTTGATGCCATTCTCTCATACCAGACTCTTTCCAATAGTCTGGCACATTCTTAGAGTTGCCATTCTAGCATGAAAGGATAAAGTCCATGGTGTACAATTTAGAATCAATTTATTGACTCTAGTGCTATGATTTATCTCAAACTTGTTCTTGAATCGGCCAATAAAGAAATATTTCATGATCACTTGAATTTTATTTCAAATAGAGTTTATATCTTCCAATCAACGAAATTCATAAGTATACTATTGATTTTGTTTATACTAAAGCTTATTTCAAGTTGCTTGGTTTTATATATACTTATTACAAATTATTCGTTCAGAATGCTGAATAGCAAAGAATACATCCATTTTCTCTCTATACATTGATACATTGATAAGCATTTATTTCACTAAACAAATATTTATTTTTCAACATAATCTCCTTCCTTGTTAATGCTCTTAGCTAGTGATGTACCGGAATATCAATCTGGCTCCAAATTCACAAAAAATTATCACTGCCACCAGTTTCAAATTTTAGCACCTGATATTTTTTAACAGACGTGGATTTTAATTTTTTAATTTGGAATCCGACAAATTTGGATATCTGGCTTTTTGTGAATCTGGCGCCGGATATCCGACCGGATTGTTATTCCGGTACATCACTATGCTTAACCAAATGCTTCTGCATCAATTGTATAGATCAAAAATTTCAGATCATAACAGTGTCAGGCTACGGATTTATTGTTTCACCGTCATTTTTTGGTGTTCTTATGAGGGCCTTCTCCAATCAGTCTAAAATCTGTGATGATGTCATATAGATGTAGACATAACCTGACTGTATGGTAATTTGTTCTTCAACCGCCTTGTGTAGTCAGAATTTGATTCCAGTTCTCCTGTGTGTGTGTGTGTGTGTGTGTGTGTTGGCAAGTATGATTAAATTTATGTATTCCTTTCTTTCTGTGTTTATACATGCACCTGTTTTCATGGGTTTCTAAACATGGTTCATTTTATGTCTGTGTGTTTATAGTTGCACCTCTGTGTTTGTAAGTGTCCTTAGGTTTCTCTGTTTCTCTGCGTATGAAATTACCCTAACTGGCATTGCTACCATCTTTGTTAATTTATTGTCTTTTGTAAGTGTTTTTACCTGTATCCTTCCCGATCTACACCTGGCCTGCCTCACAATGTGTTCACAGCTTCTACGATTACTTAATGTTTTGCACTCAGCCACACTTATCCTGGCCGCACCCCCTGCCCCGTGCTTCGCCTAGCCTTTACAACAGCCACTTTATTTTATTTGCTTCGTAACCTTGTCTTTTATGCTTTCATTCTCTTGCCCTGACAAAGCTTGTGTACATATTTACCTACTCACACATCAAGGCCAACAACTGTATGTTTCATTATGCTCGTTTTATTGCTCGATGGCCATTCTTAGTTGAAACGTTGCTGTCTCTTTTTGGAGTTTTGTGTTAGTTTAAATATCTGAAATAGAAGCAGGAAATAAAATTGGCAGCATTTAAAACAACCCAGATTTGTCTAATATTTTATTTGTTTTTATACATTTTATTGTGACACTGGGAAACATTTCACATTAATGCAAATCTATTGGCCACAAATAATGACTTCTATAACACTTAAGAAATAGAAGTCCCAATAAAGTTAAGTAGGGTTCAGTTTGGTCAGTAATTCAGTGGGACATCATTTAAGAATTCCATATCTGTTTCAAACCTTGGTTGTTTTTGAAGTTCTCAAGCTAGAAGAGAGAAGTTTTAATTCAAGGCTTATATAGCTAATTTACAAAAATTTAAGAAAAACACATTGGAACCACAATTTCGGTCCCTTTAAACAGTCATTCCTTTTAAACGAACTTGCAAGAAAGTTTGTGGTTACACATGTTTGATTCTATTCTTGCACAATTTGTCCTACTAAGCAGCTATTCATTGTAACTGATGTTCCATTTAACTGGAATCATGTGTGTATTGTATTGAGAACTGAGCTTTTTAGACTTCTTTTAAATCAGTTTTCCGTTCTGGTTGGTTTGTGATAAAAAAACATTAACCAGTGTGCAACCTCAAAGCTCTCACTTTTCAGTCCTCTTCTATCACAGGCATGAGACGAAGCAGCACAACAACTGGCTTATATTATTCTTACATGACCAATCAAATAAACACAATCTAATTGTAAACCTTAGTTTTCATTCATTCTTAGTTATGCCTATCATCTCTGTAAAATTGTTTTTTGTACTTTTCTTTTACTTTGATTTTGAAAAAGTATTTGAACTTTTTAATTCTATGAATGCAGTTTATTTAAATTTTAAGCAAATCTTTCTTAAGAGAGTTCATGTGTTTGTGAAATCTGCAATAACCAAGTGGTATAGATATCTATGCAAAAGTTGAATGCAAGCTTTTAATTTCATTGTGGCTTTTTCCATCAATACGTGTTAGAACAGTTTGGTTCTAATGCAGTACTATTTAACTTTATTATTGATTAGCCTGACCAAAAAATATTTGATCACTAATGCTAAATAGTTTAAAGTATAATACTTAGTGAATTACTATTGAGTGAAAATGCCTAATTGTGTGCCCACCCTACAAGCTCAGATTAAAGTGCCTTGTATCATGTATTAGGAAGATTTCTGTAGGACAAATAGGAATGATGTTCCAAATTTTGTTGAAATCACAAGCAGAAAAATGACTGGGACATTTTCCTTCAATGATTTGTTTGAATTTTTTTCCAACTCCTTAAATTCGCTTAGAAATTTGCTAACTGCCCACTTTTGTTGTACTTATTGATACAAGATGTAAATGAAGATAATATATGTAAATTTACATTTACAATAGACACGTACAGAAACGGGGCCTCTAAGAGGAATTTTATCAGTGGGTATAATGTTTCTTTTGGGCCCCTCTTCCCTTCTCCATTAGTGTTTTTAGAAAAACAGGTCCTAAGCTCTGAAATGGAATAGGGATAATGAGGTACTTGTATTTCCAATTGGGTTGAATGTTGTTTATTAGAGAATTATGTGAAAGCAAACACCAGAAAACTCAGATTGTTATCTCACTCTGTGTCCGACTCATAAATTTTTCAAAACAAAACTCTAATGAATTATTCTTTTCAAAAGGCTCTGCCAAATAGGTAAAATGAGGTGTTCAGGGTGGGTGGCAGAGTTATAGAATGACAGGTGTACCATCTGACATTTCACTGATTTAGGGTATAGATTTCATTCTAGCTTTCTAAAACTCTATTGGCCATTCTCTTCTGTTGGTGAGCCCCAGCATGTTGTGTGTCTAAGGCCATAATTTGGGATGAAGGATCCAACACCTCACCCTACCTGTTACTTTATCAGCTAACTGTTGTGTTGTGGGTGGTGAGACTTAGTGGACAGTATATAGTACCTGCCAAGTAATAGATCAGGTAGCTTTTTTGTCTGGCTTGAAACTGAGATAGGTCTGTGTGTATTGGATTTCAGTCTGCTGCCTTTTTATGTCTTCTTAGTTGTATTGAACCGGTTCCGGTTCCATGCCCATATTTCTTAGTTGTGCCTCCTAAAAAAATATCAACACAAACAGAAAAGAAAATCTTTTACTGGTGTAACTATAGAATATCATCTACTAATGATGACACTACAGAAAAAATGACTTCTCCAGTGGACTGTAACTGGTTTAATTCTTTCTCATTTTGCGGCATCATTTCATTACTTTGATTCCTCATTTGGACAGTGTATTTTGAAACATGCTCAACCCGTAATATGTCATTGGTTTTCAATTGTTATATAAAAAAAAAATCTCTGCACAAGATGTTATCCAAAAATAATAAATATATGTCTAGGTTCATTTTTTTAAACACTGTATATGCCAGAGTATAAGATGAATGGCTTACAAAGGTATACAGCAGGGATCCGCAACCTTTTTGCCTCTACGGTCTGGATTGCATATCAATCAGTGGACAGTAGGCCAGATAAATGCCATAAAAAAAAGCTTGAAATATCGGAGTTATCCATTTTATTACATGAATGAATTAATAACGCATGCTAGAAAATCAGTTGTGATTAACCAATGATGCCATTTAGCAATCAAAGAACTCAATTTAGTCGCTTTATTTCAATCAAAGAATCTTTTTAATTAAATAAAAAGACACAAATAATCTTTAAAACATAAGCAGTAAGCATATTATCTTAATATTTGTTCGCAGGCGGGCTGTAGATTGCAGACCCCTGGCATACAGTATCTTAGGCCAGTCTAGTACTGTTATTAATGATTATCAAGTAGTCTTAGTCAACTAAACCTTTGGCACAAAAGTAAAACTTACACACTTGATAGAGCATAATTAATTTGTTAATGGTATAAGTGTTTGTATGTCATGTGACTTAGCACACTCTTATAGTGTATACTGTTTTTACACATTCAATCATAATCAGAGTACTGAATTCATTATTTCTCTTCAGAATTTATTTTTATTCAGTTATCTCCAATATAAATGGTTTCTTATCAATTCTGATATTGTACGAAAATTGTATTGTTACGCACACTCATTTGGGGGGCCCGGGGGCTTTGATCACATTTTTGAAGACCCATGAAATCGAAATGGTTGGGAATATTGAAAAGAAAATTGGCAGATTTGTTTGCAGCATAGATTATTACCTAGGAACAAACTTTCAGGCAAATCCCTGAGGGGTGGTTAAATGGCCTTGATGATTTGACATGGAATGACTAGCTAACTTTCTTTTCTTCCCTCTCCCTTCCTACCATGTCTGTC
>VCCN01003057.1:880315-896992 GCA_006491835.1 Architeuthis dux | reverse complement strand
AATTTAAAATTGTTTATAATAATAAATTTAATAACAATGAATATAAATTCATAACAATGAATGTAAATTTTTATATCCTTTACTTAATGTTATCATCCGGTTATTATTATCTAAAAGACCTTGTTTCAAAGTGATCACAATAAGCAGCTTCCTCTGTACTTTGATCAAAGTGTTATTCGATAGATAAGCATAACCCTTTTTTAAAAGATTTTTCTTTTTCTCTGTGGACAATATTTGGCTTAAGATTAAATATATGAACTAGAATTCATTTTGGAACAATCAATCATTTTGAAATAATTAAAAAACGTTTTTGTTGGTAGTAGTTAGGATGTTGAAAATGGTCTAAACAGCTGTAACATGTACATCAGAAGTTATACACCAATACACACGGCGGAACTAAGTTAATAAAAATGTTAATTTTAAAATTTTAACTTTTTTTTAATTTGAAGTTTGGGAATTTTAATATTTTATAACGTCTAGAACACTGAAATTGAAAATATTTTTCAATATTTTTCATTTTCATAGTTGATTTTTTTTATTCTTACTTTCTTTTTACAATTTTAGTTTGCGTTTTCTGTTAAATTAAAACTAAATAATTGAAGAAAAGGATGACATGTCCTTTTTCTGTTTCGTTTTGTTTGTCGAAATTTCAAGTAAAAACAGCTGCTAACTACATAGCAAGAGCAACAGTTCAATCGTGCCTGATATTGATATGACCTAAGAAACATAAACGTCTGCAAACGTTGCCTTGTCTTCTGTTACACTTGTTTTGTTTTCCTCCCACTTATTGTCTTCTCTTTCCCACCGTCCTCTCTTCTCTCCTCCATTTCCTCTCTTGTTTTTCTTCCTTCTTTTAGTGGACATTAGAAATATACTAATTTCATTGTCTGTTACTTTCTTTACTTTCTCTTTTCCATTTACTTTTCCTCATACTTGTTTTACTTTTTTTAATGTTTTGGTGGCATAAACATTTGTTTCTTAACTTCTTTTTTCATATTTCTTCTTTGGCAGATTCTTTTCCATAACATTTTCCCCCCCTTTTACTCCCAGTCGTCTTCATGTCTTGTGTCATGTCAGTTATCATATCCTATCAAGGTACTTTAGACTGGAGATGTTGTTTCCACAAATTTTATGGCTTTCATCTGTGTGAAGGAGTATCAAATAAATATACTTTATCGTTTAATGTCTACTATTCAGGTTTGTTTTTGTTTGCTGCTTGAAATTCCTTACAAGTGCAGCATTTCTTTCATGGCAGTGTTTTATGTGAGGACATAGATTTTCACCTTTTTGTCCTTTCCTTCTCTGTCATCATTGTGGCATTGTGCTCCCATTACACATCAACCAATTCACATGCCAACTTAGAAAGATACACACGTTGAACCCAGTTACTAAGACATTATGTACTATGAAGTATACTTTTTATCAATAACGTGGTCAGTTTTTTTCTTTTTAACCCCTCGTATCTAAGAGAAACTTACATTGAGCTAGATTTCCCTACTTTTGATCTGAGGGAGCCAACCTTAGTTCTAGATGTTGCATAGACAGCATGCAAATCTGAATGGGTTGTTTCCCCTCTTTTTATTATAGACCCTCTTGTAAAGTTTTGATGACAAATATGCACCATCAGTCTCCATTAGGGATCTCGGGTTAGGATTTTGATTACACGATGATAGTTTTTCTGTAATATCTTGCAAAAAAGCTTCTGTTGATAAAATTTAACGTCATTTTTCACCTTTACTAATTACTGTTTAAGCCAGTGGACTATTCAAATAAGAGAAGTTTGTGAATGGCTTTTAGTTATACTGGAATACCTTGAATAGTGCGAATTTTGAACAGTATGGAAAACTTTGGAAAGAATTAACCGCACTAATCAAGCTATACCTATATAACATTAACTATTTTTAGCATTGACTGGAATTAGTCCTGTAGCATCTATTTGTATCTCCAAGTTGGAAATGGACTTACCCAGAGTAAAAAGACTATGCGTGATGTGCTGTTTGTTTTGTGGAAGGTCCAGTAATCAAAAGCCAAACGAACTAGCCATCGACAGATGTAGAGCAATAAGTGACCTGGATGTGGTGAGCTTTTGGCTACAAAAGGCCAGGTGGCGACGATTCGTCAGTTAGTTCCAGGCTTGCCTACTGAAGCTATGTTGGTGGTAACAACTGTGAATTAGGTTGGTGGTGACGACTGAATTACGTTAACTGTGAAATACGTTGATGGTGACGACTGAAATACATTGGTGGTGACAGGGAAACTACATTATTAGATTAAATTTCCTTGTATCAAAGACAAAATAATAATTTTATTCATTTAATTTTTTCTTCAACATTGTTTTTGTTTTTTTGTTGTTTTTTTTCTTCTTTTTAATGGATTGTCTTGCTTGCACAAAACTATTGTTTGGTATTTATAATGGTAAATTATGTTAATGCAAAAAGAAAATCACGTTTGCATAAAAAGAAATGATACTTGATACTTTATGACTTGTATAAATGTCAAATTTTAAAAACCTTATAGTTATTTCTTTTCTTCTTTTCTTCTTCCAGACTTATCAGAGAATAAAATGCAACAGACAGGGCAGATTAAGCTGTGAGTTTCACTTTATTTCCTTTTCTAAATGAAATGATAAAATCAATTGTTTTTGTGGAATTTTGTGGTTTAGTCGGACTAGTACACGTGGTTAGAGGCAAAAGTTACCCAGTCGCCCCCACACACCTGTGACCAGTGCCACAAAGGTCTTGGGCCCTTTTGGTGAAGTGGGAAGGTGCTGCCCCGGAGTTGGAATCTCTGGAGACCAGACTCATCTTTGTCAATTTTGTGCCTCGTTTCATCTGATGACAAGACTGATCCCACGAACGGGCCAGAAACAGATGACATTTTTAATGTTGCTGGTCAGTCGTAGAGCTTGTCTACAGTTTAAGAACCCACTGTGACACCAGTGTCACGTACAATTTAATTGATCTGCACTCTCTCTTACATATTATATTTTATCCTTGATTTTTAACTCATGAAGTGTACTAAGTGACATCTACTGAACATCTTAGTGCTGTCACATGACTGTGTCCTACATCCTTCAAGTAGAAATGGGTCTGGGTTCTTCTGGAATAAAACTACAAGAAAAGCTGCAAATTCAAAGATTTCTTTTCCTTTCTGACATTTTGATCCTTTCCTGAATCTTTGATCCTTTCCTGAATCTTTGATCCTTTCCCGAATCTTTGAGTTTCTATCGGAAAGGCTTGTTTCTCCAAGTTTTGTTTCACACTACCTTTTCTCAGAAGACTTTGTTTAACAAAGTTTTGTTGTTTTTTTACTAAGAGAGGATTGAATTAAACGATGTCATTATATGAGCCCACAAGAAAATTCCTTCAGGCAATTAAAAAGGTATGGAAGAAAATAAACAGTAACACCTAAACCCCTCTTCTTTCTTTCTTTTTTTTTTTCTTTTCGAAAAGCAGAAAAAAGACCTTTATGGGTTTGTCCTGTGCTTCTCTTCATTAGACCCCACTCCTCCATTTACAGTCTTCACTCAGCAATAAAATTTTCTTCTTTTTCTTGGTTTTCTTTCAGATCACCTTCTACCATGCAATATCTCTATGTAAACATACAACAGCATACATAGGCTCATACACATATTTTATGTATGTGTAGCTGTGTGTTTATAAATGTGTGCATATATATTTGTATGTGTGTGCAATATGTATAGTTTGTGCACATGTATAAATGGATGAATTTATTTTATGTATATATTTACACTTTCACAGACATATGCATACATTTATAGGTGGATATCTTTAACCAAACAGACATGTGATCTTCTATGATAGCTTACATTACTCAGCCTTGTGCTGGTCTTCTTATTCCTATGCTTCAACCCTCCCCTATTTTTTCTTGTTTGTTTTTTACCTCTCTTTGTGTGACACTTTTTATTGTCATAAACAAACCAGCTTGGTTTCTAACACATGTACCAACAACATAAAATCATACCACAGACCCACAGCCCTATTCACCAGGCAAGAAAAAACATCACCCGTCACCGTTTTCTTCCATGGTTTTGTCCCTCACCTGAACAAACCAAATAGATTTTTTATACAGGTTGTGTACCCCTTATCCGAAACCCTGAAAACCCGAAATGTTTCCAAATCCGAAACTTTTTAAAAGCCTACATGACGTCACAAGTGGACAATTCCACACCTCACTGTTGCATGATACACAAGCCGAGAGATGAGGTTGATTTCCAAGGCTTTATACAACTCATTCTGACTACAGTAAAAGCTTGGTCATCTTTGTTTAACTCTTTAGAAACGTAAAACTATATGGATCAAGTTTATATCAGGCACCCTAAAAATTGTTGAATCGAAAAGGGACACATTTTGCCTCGACACAGCAATGTTCGAAGTTAGTTATATTCATTAAAAAATAGGTTGTTTTTTTATTTTTATTTTTAAAAAAAAGAATGTTGGATTGAAAGCACAAAAAATACTTTTTATTTTTTCGGGAGAAAGTATCTTAGTAACTTCAAAAATTTTTCTATTTTTTTATTACGCTAAGATGACAGTTACTAAATGACTGTAAACTCTAATAATCACTATAAAAGCCAAAACCTAGTTTTACGAAGAATAGTTGAAAGCACAAAAAATCCTTTTTTTATTTTTCCTGGAGAAAGTATGTGAGTAACTTCGAAAATTTGTTAGTTTAAAAAAAAAACATATTTTTTATCGAATGTAAATAACTTCAAACATTTCCAGTGTCTAGGCAAAATGTGTCCCTTTTGGATTTGACAATTTTTAGGGTACCTGATGTAAACTTGATCCAACTATATTTATATCACAAACGGTGAAAGATGAAACAAGTCCCAATCAGAACAAATTATTGTCATTGTCAGACCTACATGAATTAATCACTGTATATTTTTTACTTATTCTCGCATCTGTACAAAGATATTGTTGAAAAATGTCAAAAATGTCTTCAGGTACCCCAATGATTAACAGTGATAAGAAAAAGAGGAAGCGTTTATGTTTATGTATAGCACAGAAAGTGAAGATATTGGAGAAAATGAAAAGAGGTATAAGTGTATTTCAAAATCCGAAAAAATCTGAAACACTTCTGGTACCATGCATTTCGAATGTCCAGGTTTTATGCTATGGATTTAAAAAAGAATTGCCTTTTTTTTTTTAAATGGCTTTCAAATTGACCCAGTTTGCTTTAATTTTCTTGATTTTGAAATAAATCAGTTTTCTAAAAAGTTGGGCTTTTTTGTTCTCACCTCATGTTGATCCTTGTACACTTATGAACCGTATTCGCCAGCCTATAAGACGCATAGTTAACAAGGGTTTTGAAGGTCACTACGGCTCATCCAAGCCGTATAACTGTTCATTTTCAGCTTTGGTAGACAGACTCCTAGTCATAATATCGGTGCATTGGATGCAATGCATATTTATTTTACATTTAAACATGCGTGGCATATGCCAGCAAATATGGTAATTCAAGTAGGTATAAAAATAAAATTTCAAATCTGTCTTGGTGAGACTCTAGCTGGTACAGATAACCAGGCTTCCCAACAATATCTCCAAAAGTTCTCAATGAATTTCAATGACATTTTGTCAAATGGTTGACCATGTGCTAAGGAAGAAGTGATTACATTTTGGGGTGGATCCAGCGAAATTTTTTTTTTCTTTTTTTTTTTTCTTCCATTGAGAGATATTTTTTTATTAAATTTTGGGACGGATCCTTGAGTTGTTTTTCCTCTCAATCAAAAAGATATCCTTGAATCGACTCCAAAATTTCTTCTATTCTTCTTTAGCCAATGGCCCACCATTCGATAAAATGTCATTGAAATTCATTGACAACTTTTGGAGATATTGTGGGAACAAAGGTGATTTTTAGACCAAAGTGATTTAAATAAAATTGATATTTGCTAAAGTGATGTAGACAAACGTAATGTTATCCTTTTTAACCTATTTGTTTAATAAAGTGCAGACCAAGGCTAAAGTGGGTATTTAATCTGCCCTCAGATTTGCACATATTAATGTGTATTAAATGTTCTGAAATCCTCAAGTCCAAATTTTCATGAAGTGTGGTTTAAAATTTTGTGGACATTAGAAATATTATTAGTACTGACTTAAAAACAGAAGATCCAAGAAATCTTTTTGAATTGATTTATTCATATTCTGGCTTATCGAAAAAAATTTTAAAAAAAACAATAGAATTGAACAGTTTCATGAAAATTGCTGAACTCTTTACTCTTATTTTTAATCCTAATCTTGATTAATTCTTTTGTATGGCATCAAAAGGCTTAATGTTATACAAAGTGATGGAAAAAAGACCACTTCACTCTGTGGCAGTAAGTGTTACTGTTTTGGTCCTTTGCTGCAAAAGGAACTCTTTTGGTAGTACAGTGGGCTCATCTCATAAGCCATTGAGAGTGCTCTAGAACTACAGCCATGTGCCAAAGTCCTTCCTTACCAATAAAACTCTTTGATTCCTTTGGGGATTTTGATTTCTATTTAAAGATGAATTTATTGAATTATTTTTTTGTCTTTTTGATAGCACGGAGCAGAAATAAGAAAAAGAAACCTGAAGAGGCGACCTGCCCAATTTGTAATGAAAAGCTCTCAGGAACGGCACAGGAATTGAATGAACATGCTGACCTTTGCCTGAAAAGGGTAAGTCATTACTTTATGGTTGGATGAGTAGTGTTTGCTATAAAGAAATTTTTCAGTCTTCAAAGTATTGGTTTTTGGGTTGGTCAAAAAGTTTGTTTGGTTAAGTAAGTAAAAATAAAATAAAATTTTATTTTGAACATCAATTTTGAACAAGATATATACCATTTTCTTCTATCTTCTGCCATCTCTCAGGTAGCTCCAAAAATGCCATCCTCCCTGAAATTGTATCTTTCTCAGCAAAAAGCTACTCTAGTGCCTTATGCAGTCTTCCAGGAAATTGAAACTAATCATTAAGAGAATTCTTTAAAGACCAGAATAAACAGTAATCCAAAGTTGCAATATCTGGTGAATAAGACCATGAGTAAAAACTTTCCAGTTAAGCTGTAACAATTTTTGTCTGGTCACCAAAGAAACATGTGCCTATTTGCTTGTATGTGCAACAAACATGTTGAGGACAAAGACACAACGATCAAAATCGAAAATGCAGAACTAAATCTACCTAGGACAAAGAATCTCCATGAAATCCTTAAAAGAAGAAATCAAGTGAACAATCACTTTAGGTTTGCAAGCCTTCGGTAGAGCAAGCTCAACCTTCAAGAACAAGAACATCCCATTAGGTCTAAAAAGAAGGGTCTACAACCAATGAATCTTCGCGATAGTCACATATGAAGCTGAAACATGGAACCTAACCAAAAGATTGGCCCACAAACTGAGAATCATGCTTAACATCACATGGAGAGATCACAAGACAGCACATTATATTAGAAAACAGTCAGATATATCATAAAAACCATTAGAAAACTCAAATGGCAATGAGCTGGTCATGTTGCAAGAATGTCAGACAACTGCTGGACATCATGTCTCACAACATGGATTCCCAGAGATCATATGCGAAACCATGGTTGGCAAAAAATAAAATGGCGTGATGAACTAGACAAGTTCAGAAAGTATTGGCTCCACGACGTCCATGATAGAGAGGTCCAGCAAATCTTGGGGAAGGTCTGTCTAATAACGGACACTAAAAGGCTGATGATGCTTTGTTTTTTTTTTATTCTTATATCTATGTGTACATATGCAAATTTTACACAGATAAAATAAACTCTGATATAACTTTGAAAGATACCTACCTTCAGGTACCTGCCTTTGTATTTTGGGAAACTGTATTTTGAAAATTTGTATTTCATTCCATATTTTCCCTTTCTCTCTAATCACAGTTTCTGTTTTTTATATTTCAATAACCAAACTCATATTAAAAACAATAAGAAATTTGGATTTAAGACATTATTTCTAAAGGAAAATAAGACCAAATAATTTCCTTTTCCAAGATTATATTAGTTTGTCTTGCTTTTCTAGAAATTTTTCCATTCTTTTCACAACTGTCGGCTGCTCTTCCCCAACTCTCTCAAAATAAAAAAGCTCTAGTTATAAGGGAGATAACCGCGAATCTTTTATTACCAAAAACTAAAAAAAGTAGTTTCTATGTACCAACGAAATTACATTTAAAATATTTCCTTTGATTTTTGTTCTTCTTTTGTTTTTGATGTCTTTTATTTCTTTTTTCTTTATATTATTATCTTCTAACTCTTTTCTCGCCTTTTGTTTTTTTTATCATACTTTGTTTTTCATCTACATTAGAAACATTATCTTTTTGTTTTCTGTATGTATATGACAGTGAGTATGGGAATAGGTTGCTCTTTGCGAATATTCGAAAAGAGAAAAACCAATTGAAAAGCATCAATGATTATTGATCGGGCATATTGTTTGCGTATTCATTTCATATACAAAATCTTTATGAGCCTCGTCTGTAATAAACTGAGGAATAAGTTGTTGGCATACTCGCATAATTTTTTCAGATTCAGTGCTTGCCTTTATTTGCAAAATATTCACACATCATGCCCCATTTACCTTAACAATTTTCAGATATGAGAAAATCTAACAAAGGACTTGAATTTCATATTGTACTTCCTTTATGCAGTGACATCAGCAAGAAGTGATGTTTTTTAATGCTATTGATTATCCTCAAAGAGATTTTAGATTTGCATACATTCATACTCATGGGTATAAGGAAATCTTGAAACCTATACATGTGCATATACTTCATGCCTCTGTGTGGCTATATATATATATATATACTGTAAATCCTCGATTTAATGGGATAATAGTGGGGAAGAGTCCCATTAATGGCAAAAATCTGTTAAATTTGAATGTTACCTAGGAAGCCATTTTTTTTACCATATTTTTAAAAAAGTTTTTAATGTGAAAAGCTTCAATACAATTTGATACTATATAAAATTATTAAATTATAATAAAGAATATGTAATATTTACTCACCTTTTTGAGAGTGTAGTTTGTGGTTCTTAATCTTTTTTAGCAGTGACCCCCAAATCTTATCTAAAATCTATCATGGAGACCCATGTTCACATAAATAAGATTCATTTTTTTAATTAAAAAATATTGGTTAATATAAAAGAAAAATGAAAAAGAGAGTTGACTCTGTTTCTTCTACAGGGTGTCCCTAAAGTCTGTACACATAGGAAATATCACTATTTATAACTAACTATATTTTTTCTCCTCGTTCACCAGTCCTAAGCCCCCTTGACTTCTTTTTCTGGGGTATGCTAAAGGAGAAGGTGTATTCAATGAAAATTAAAGATACAAGACACCTGAGGGAACGCGTCATAAATGAATGTGCTCAAATTGACGTAAATGTGGAGTTAACGCATCGGATTCATGAGAATCTCGCAAAGCGCATTGAACTTTGCATCACGAATGGTGGAAAACACATTAAAGATGTTATTTATTAATATTTCAATTAAATAAAATGTTCAAATTTTTTTTTATTGAAAATATGCATTTTGCCTATGTGACCAGACTTTAGGGACACCCTGTATAAGTTTATTGGACACACAAAAAAAAGTAGTAATGACATTGGTTGCTTACTAATTATTGAAGAAAAAATAAAGCTTTGACTGTGCAGGAAGAAATGCTCTTTGGTAATAAAATGATACATGTAGGTGTCATTGTGCCAGAAACTTACATTTACATTGTTTGATTGTGGTGTACCGTTCCTCCTGTGTCGTACGACACATGAGTCAATAATTTTGTCCCGATCATTGTTTGTAGTAATTGTGCGTTTTCACGGTCCGGGGTGCTACCTCAACGCCCGGGATAAAGGGATCTAAGTACCTTGTTATTTACCCATAGCTAGGGGGAGAAGTGGATTCATGCCTTTCCCAAGGGCATTAGTGTGAAGTGAACGCAGACTGTCCCAGCCGGAGTCTAAGCTTGGTTCACCAATTCAATTTTCTGTGCCGTTAATCGTTAGGGTACCCGCATCTCAGTTCTACAGTTGTGGGGAGAAAAATAAGAAAACCAAAATGGTCGTTTCTGTTTGTTAATTAAATGTTTCCACACTTTAATGACATAGCTTTCACTGCTTGATTTTGTTGGCACTTATGATGTAATTGTTAAATCAACTGTCATTTTTTAAATACTTTTTCTGCTCACTGAACAGCACAATGTAATGAGGATTCATTTCATCTGCCTACATTGATTACTGATTTCTGATTTTTCTTTCTCTGCCTTTTGTTCCTCGCAGATTGAGTATTGTTCTCTAATTTCAATTCCTCCATTGAGTTAGTTCGCCATGTGGCCCAATCAAATCAAAATCCTATAAACATCTGAACATTCTCGCTTTGTCTATAGTAGTTTGTACACTTATTAAATTTGCCTCTTTTCCCTTGTTGTCCTCCTCTTTCCAAAGGGAAAACTTTGAAAATTTGGTTGTTTTTTTCTTTTTTTCTTTTCTCTTTCTTTCCAAAGCATTAAAGGTTGCCTCATCTCAAAACAAAGCAAATTCATCTAATTGGAACTTGGGAATTTCACCCTCACTATCTGAAAGTAGAGTATTCCTATGAAACCTTTCGTAAACCGAAACAATTCCCATTAATTTATAAGGGAAAAATTTTTTTTGTGTGTTCCCAGACCCCAAAAATCTTAATGATGGTATGTTAACCCTTTATGGGGCAAGTGACTATATATGATCACCTGAGGACACGTCAGCCACATGAAAATATTGTAGCCACAAAGAGAACATAATCTGAACCAATCTGGTCTGCAAGCTTTGCAAAGTACACGTGTGCTTGAACAAAGACAGAAACTGTTTTAAGGCATACCACACCCCATTAAATTAGCCTGTTTTTGGCCCACATTATAAAATTTTTAAATCAACCCGGTGTTAATTTTTTTGTCGATATCAATTTTTTGTATCTATTCATTATATTGAATATTATTCTTTAATTCCATGTTTTATTTAACTCTACTTTAATTTTTAATTTTTTTATATTTTCCATTTTTGGTCCCTTTTTGGGCAAGGCACCGTATATGATCACGTCATCAGAGGGAGTTTTGCCCCATAAAAAAAAAATTTCCCCAAACTTGCAACTGAAAATATCTTGTAATTAGGTCTAGTTTAACATATGGGCGAAATGTCGTGTTAACTACACAAACAGCAAGGAGTTCAATCGTCTGAAAAAGCTTTTGACAAAGAATATGATACATTGTAGCTGCTTAAGATAAACATTTCTTTTGAAGTCCACCACTTTAATTTAAAATATTTTTGAGGTTAAGCTGATGTTCAATGGTCGGGGTGGTCGTTGGAACATGAGACTGGAGTAGGAGAGAGAAAAGGGGGGGGTGCTGCCTGTATAATGGGTCACTGCAAAAAATAGCATAAAGTGAAGTTTTGAAAAGTGAGAGGATACCTGCATTCTAGAATAACTATGCTTCCATTTTTCCTTTTTAAATACAAAATTAACTAGCATTCCAAGGGAAATTATGAATCACCGCCTCCCATATATGCTGTGTTGAGGGTGATCAATTAAGAAGTTGGAAAAAGTGGTAAAGCAAAAAATGTTCTAATTTGGCTGTCTATAGAATAATAAGTTACTTCTCTCTTTTGTTGGGCTGTGATCACTAAAAAACTAGCGGGCACAGACTAGTGACCAATTTAGCATGAACTTACATTGCATATTGAACCTCCCCCTAAAAAAATAAAAAGAGCAAAATTTCAAGTTTCTACTATGAATAATTAGGGCTGGGCGAAGTCCGGATACATAGATACATATAAATGTCAGAACGCATGAATAACCTAAACCAGCAATAAACCAGTGTTGTGGGTAGCAGTGATTAATGAGGCTAACAATTTTGAATTGGTGCTTGTGATTTAGCATTCTTAAAGTGTTTGCATTTTTAGAAATGAAATTAAGATCCAGAAAGCTTTGAACAAATCTGCTTTCAGTTTTCTTTTTTTGTTAATAAAACATTTAATTGTTCTTGCATGCAAAGGATCCTGAAAAATACTCAATGTAATGTAATATAAATAATGAATAAAATGTTCTGGAAAATGTCATTGGGGTCCAGCATGCATATCTATTAAATTATCTAGACACTTACCATCCATTGAAAGTGTAAATATCTACTTTATTGGCTCCTCCATTTTGAATTGTCATCTAGTTATTTTTTTCACCATTATGTTTTCCATTATATGTCACTAGCTAAAATTCCTTTAGCCAGGGGAGGTATTAGGAAATTCCTCTCCTAGCTAAAATTCCTCCCCTTAGGAAATTCCTCCCCTGGGGGCCAAGTTCTTCTTGTTTTAGAATCACTGGTGTGGAGAAATAAGTGAAAAAAGTCCCACATCATATGAGGTAGTAATCAACATTTTTTTTTTTTTCCTCACAAATTACTATTCTCTAGATTTTGTATACAGAATGAGTGAGAATTAACTCCCTAAATTATATGTAACTTTTGTAAATATTGCTCTATTTTCGTGAAACGAATTTTATATTGGTCATTAGAGCAGTAGAATTTAATTTATTGTATGGTCCAAAGTAAAGCTAGTTTGGCTACAATAAATAATAAAGTTATTACCAATTTTCAATAGGGAGTTTCTGTAGAATGTGAAAAGATATAATTTCAGATTTCTATCTTTTCTCTCGTCTTAATTGTATAAAGGATTTCCAAGAATAAAGTTGAGAAAGTGTTGCATTTTGAACATATCTTGATATGCTTCTTTTTCTTCTTTTTTATTCAGCGAGAGCAGATAACTGAAGATGATCACGTTGATGTTGAAGGAGATGACAGTGGCGAACAGTATGAGGAATATACTTGGATGGGTGAGACGAGAATACGTGCCACCACCATGTTGGAAGGAGGATTTGCAGGTGAGAAATCCTTTCTTATTAAATGAACAATTTCCTGGCATCAAAACTGGTTCTCATGTCTAAGTCTGCATGCTTTGCAAAAAGAACTGAATCATAATAAAATAATTGAATTTTAAAAATAAGGGACCAATTTAGCAAAGATGTATGAAGAAAAAAAAGAAAGCATAATAAATTTTAGCAGTTTATCGAATTTAACAATTTTTCTAATAGTGTGGAAAATAGAACAATGTACTTTTAATATGATTTATATAATATATACAAACATGGCTGCTCCAGAGTCAAACTCTGCTCCTAATTCTACTTCCTTGCATAATTTTACTATAATTTTTAGAGGTATGTAAGACTTGTCAGTTTAGAGTAAATGGTAACACACCAGGCTAGCAATCATGAGTTCAAATTATGGTAGAGGAATGGGGATTTTACATATTGGTTTACCCCCCTATTTTTGGTGAGGATTGTTCTTGTTACATGGGAAAGTAAAGTCAACTCTGATTTTGTCCTGGAGTATAACAAAAATTGTATTATAATAAATGAAAATTATTCGTGTTTATGCTTTTTATTTGGTTGTATTAAAAATAATTTATAAGATTAAAAAATAAATTAATAGTCTAATTTTATGCTAAAATATACATTGAAAGTTGTCGAATTTAGAATTCTTCAATTCTGTTTCAAACCGCAGTTAGGTTTTTACACATTCGGTTTAACAAGTTGATTTATAGGCTGCTAAATTATGGTTCAAAATGCGGTGTGAAACCAAATTGTAAAACTCTAATGGCAGATTCAAAACATACTGGATCACAGAAGTACAACCTGTATTTCACTGTAGCCATTATCACCGACCCGACTGTAGTGGAGACACTGAGAATCCACTTACCTCAGTCCCAAAAAGATTGTGTGTCACTTGTGTTCTGTGCGGCAACCGAACAACAAAAAACATGGTGGCTAGGTATTAAGTATTATTATGCCTTGATTGATGGAAAGGGGTTGATTGACTTTTGGGGGTAAATAGGATAATTTATGTAATGGCTCCTCATTTTCCTGATAGCCATCTGTGTTTTTAATATCTTTGGGAAAAAAAATACAAGCATTCATTATAGTATAATAGTTTGTGCTGATATCACAAGCCTGAGGATGTGCTTGATGCTTCTTGAGCACTCCACAAATGTGGCCTTATGTCATTGCTTATATTTTTTGTCACCATTGACTCCTTATACTTTTACCTGATTTTATTATTTTTTTTGTTTAGCTTCTGGATTCCAGTTATCAAGCAGAAGATTGTCAGTTGATGAAGATGCGGATTTAAATGTCGATGGAGATGACACTGAACTCTATGGTCGACCACAGTATCCTTTACTAACAGGGACATTTAGTCCAAGTAAACATTCACCGAAACCTTAAACCTAAATTCTAGACTATCTATAACTGAATGGTGGTCTGTGTGAGTGTGAGAGAGATTGAAACTGTATGGAATAACTATGTATATTAATCAAGTGTAGATAACTCTTTATTTCACTGAAGACAACATGATAGTCATATGGAAAAACTTCAGTAAAGGAGCAACTGTAGTTGCTATTGGAAGTTGGAAATGAGCTACAGTCTCTTTCCCATTGGTTGATGAAATGAATAAAAAAAACTAGCTGATTAAAGGGTTTTTCTTTAAAAAAAAAAAAAAAAAAAAAGAAGGTAATTGGAAAGGGTTAAAATGTTGAAAATGGTCTAAACAGTCGCAACATGTATATCAGAAGACATACACCAATACACAAGATGGAACTCCATTCATAAAAATGTTAATTTTAAAATTTTAAGGTTTTTAAAAAAATTTTTAAGTTTTAGAATTTTAATATTTATAACGTCTAGAACACTGAAATTGAAAATAATTTTCAATATTTTTCATTTTCATAGTTTATTGATTGAAAATATAATTAGAAATTGCAATGCGCACAATAATCATAGACTTTACTCTAAGATTAGTGAGATCATAAGAATTTGAGACCAATCAAACTGCTTTATCTGAATCATGAATAAACTGACCAATTTAATTGTCTAAATGAATTTTTAACCTTTACAGGCATAAGCCTGTAAAGGTTAAAAATTCATTTTCAGCATCAAATATTATCCCTTCAAGAAAAAGTCGTTATTGTGGATTTTATGTCTTAAGAAAAAGTTCTTACCCTACTTTGAAATCAGTTTTCTTTTATCTTTTCTTTTATCCTTTTCAAATCTCTGGTGACACTGATATAAAACAGAAATCTCAAACTTTTCAACCTTCAGTCCTGTGCTCTAACTACTGAGCTGCAATTATAACCAAGTGTACACAGTTTTGATATACCTGCACCCCCACGTGTGTATGAGGTCTGTCCGGAAAGTATTCAGCCATTTAACATTTTTAAAAATAGCCTACCTAGGGCAATGGCGCCTTAGTCCCCTTCAAAGTACAAACCTTGGGACCTCACACACTTATCCCAGTGTTCCTTCCACTTTTCAAAACAATCTGCAAAATCTTCTTTCGGGATCATCATCAGTTGCCTCATTGCGGACTGTAGGTAGGGGGTGAGGGGCTGACAAACCTGGGTATGTGATGTTTTGCAAAAGAAATCCTGCACAAGACGTGACGAATGGACAGGCTCGGTCATTGTGACTGTCACACATATACAAGATCACTCAATGGCTTCTCATTGCCAACTTAGTAACCCCATGGGAGAGTGTCTGTTCACACATGCCCAGTAAGGTCCCCTCTTATTGGTTGCCAAGTTACATCAAGGCAGCACAACCGGTTGTCGAGGTATTCAAAATAGCTGGATACACTCCGGACAGACCTTGCATATGTGCATCTGTTATCAATTTTAAATTTCTTTTTTAATTCTTTTAGTGGAAGATTCATTAACTTTGAACACGCACTCTCCGTTACTTTTGTTCCCCCACCCAGCCTCCGCCTTTGCCTAACCACTTTCCATTTCCCTCTACATTTTCACATCCTTCCTATTCTTATCTACTTTCTCTCTGCTTTTTCTTCTTTTGAAGAAATAAAAATCCTTTTTTTCTTTCTTTTTTTTTTTGTGGATCACTTTAAAAGGGAAAAAAATATTTGTATGAATTTCATAAGCAACTTGACTTACTTTTTTTTCAGTCAATGGTGGAACAGATGTTGCTCTTCCCAGTTTTTTATGCCCGCCCCACTACCACCAACTTTCTTTTTAATTTATCCTTCCTCCCCCGTTACACTGTCTACTCAATTTTGTTGTTCTTCATATCCATTTTGTCACTTATCTTATTAATTATCCCCACTCCCCCCGCGAAAGTTTGCTTTATGCTACTTTTTCGCTTATACAAATAAATGGTCAAGAAAATAGGGTTCAGCATTTGTTTTGCAGTGAGGCGTTATAGGGGCAGCGTGCACCCTGTTCCTCGCTCTCATACACCTGAGTCGCCTGTACCACCTTCAACGACTCAGCCTAACATTGCATCATCACCATTTCTGGGTCTCGGGACGCTCAATAAATTTTCCCATATAAAGTAATAGTTAGTGTTTCTTCACTTTACGCCATTTCAGCTTACGAAACATTTTTATAGGAACGCTCTACTTTCGAATAACTGGTGAGGCGGAAAGTATACCCAGTTATTACATTTTCATTTCTTTTTCTCATTTCTTTCTCCTTCTCTATCTCCTCTCTTTATTTTCTTATCTTTCTTCCTCTGCTTTACTTTCTCTACTTTCATCTTTCTCCCTTTCCTCATTTTCTAATATCTTTTTCTTTTTATCCTCTTTTCTTTTTCTCTTTTTTTTTCGACTT
>VCCN01003057.1:861274-879117 GCA_006491835.1 Architeuthis dux | reverse complement strand
ATATATATATATAATTATTTTAATACAATCACAATGATAGTTTATACATTTGAATGAAAATCCTGTACAGCTCCTACATTAAAAGCAGAATATTTGGGGGAAAAACTCTTTGGTTAATCAAAATGATATATAAAAAGCAAAACAGTTGATTACATTTTTAGTTTTTTAGAAGTCTTATCTGGTAGTGTATAAACCGTACAGTGTTTTTTGTTTATAGGTTATTACAAGTGGCTAAAAGGAAATAAAGAAAATTCAAGTCAGTTGGGAAAAGAGTTTGTATTGGAGATACATGATGTAGATAAAAAATATATGCAGGTTTAGATGTACCAGAAATAGAAAAGTGAGAAAGAAAGAAAAAAAAATTGATTCTATTTCAAATGGTTCCTCAGACGATTGAATTCTTCCTTGTTGTCTGTGTTGTAAATACAACGTTTCGGACGATCCATTCTTCGGCCTTCTTAAGGTGTAAAATCCGAGTGTGATGGGATTAACAGATCAACAAGAAGGCGTTCAATCTTTCGAAGAACCATTTGAATATTAATGACCCTCCTCAAAACTATAGAAAAGATTCTATTTCAGTTTTAATATATCTTGATAAATTCAGTATAAATAATTTATAAGTACTGGTATACCTTGATTAGTGCAGTTAATTTGTTCCAAAATTTTCTGCACTGTTCAAAACCGCACTGTTCAAGGTATTATTATAATTTAATGTTATTTTCTTTTCAGCTTAGTTGCATTAATTTGTTCAACAATACCATAACTGTATTACATCAAAACCCGCACAAATCAAAACTGCACTATTCAAGGTATTCTTGTAATTATCTGCATACAAATAGCCTTGATTTCTGTCACCTCCAGGTGTTATTTCTTTAACTACACTACTAGATATAGTGAAGTTGATGTCATCCCTTGTTCAGCTGATGAACCCGAAGAAGACAGGCAGAGACAGGCACTAAGGGGTGCCATACTTGGGTAAGGGAACTTTTATTTTACTATTTTAGTTGTCCACTTCATATTTTCCCCTTTGATGAAAAAGAAAATGGGTTTTCTTTAGCAGTGAGTGTCCTCTGTTTTTAGACTCTAGAATATTATCTAGAATTGATACGTTAAGTTTAGGACCCCATCTTTGTGGTGGGGACTAACAAAAAAGATCCAGCATTTTGTGTCTTTTTCAGCGAGAAAAATAAACTGCAACTTAATTTGTTCTTCTTTTTTTTTGTTTTATTGCTTCCATACATTAAAATTATCAATGTTAGCTTTTGGTGGGGATTAACAAAAAAGACCCTAACTCTATTCATCATTCAAAATAATAGCCTCATCATCACTTTTTGACCAATACACTTTCTAGTCCTCTTCAGATGTTATAATTTTGTATCCTTATAGGGAATATGACATATTTTCTTTCAATTTGCTGGAGAAAGAACAATTGTGCTATGACAAATACAGGTTCCTATTTTGTATGAATCTGGTTAAATGGGGAAACGGATAAATATTCAATTAAAAGGCAAGTAGAGAGATGAATGATATAATAGTTGCCAGTGTTGAATAATGAATTCAAAGTTAAATTTCATCAACATGTAATATGTTTAAATTTGCCTTTGCAATTGAGGTACAATGGCAATTCTACAATTAATGTTGCTACGAATGATTTCTCTGATATAAAAATCAATTGAAATTACCCAATACATTTTGAAAGAAGATATGGAATATTCCCAGCAAAAACTTAATGCCTGAAAATTAGCATAAACTATGCTGATTAAAATGTAAAGATCAAGATATTATCACGAATAAACAATTTTTTTTTTTTTTCCTGGCAAATTCTTATTCGGCTGCGCAAATGGCCACTAAATAACACTATGTAGCTAACTCCCCCCACCCTTGGGCTCCAGACTAACTTTATTCACTACAGTCACCAAAAAATATTTTACCTGGCCCAAAGGAAATGTAAACCACCCCGAAAAACAATATATATCCCGGGATGGAAGTGATTTAAAAAAAATTCTTTTTCTTTTTAATCACTTGATGTTTGTTCATCCCGAGTCCCCAGGACGATGGGAGGACGTTAATTTTGAGCCCTGTCCCCACCCCCTTTTTTTAAAAATCTCTGTTGTATAGTGAGAATATTTATATTATATAATTTATAGGGGTTTGATTATTTTCTGTATTATATTTGATTATTTTATACCATGCACATTAACAGAATGTAAAGTGAGAATTGCAACCTAATCATATGCAACTGAAAAGATTAGTTTTTCTCTAATTATATCTCCTAATTCTATTTTATTCTCCAGTAGAACAGTTGGACCATTGGCAGAAACATCTTGCAAAAGAGAAACTGGTAGGTAAAATGCATTAAATGCGTGTTTTAAACATCTTTTTCTTACCACTTTTATTAAATTTGACTAGTTTTTACCATCATCTTAATTTTAGTTGTTTTTATACTATTTTATACTATTTTATACTTTATAGTTACGATACTAAATATAAAAACAACTAAAATTAGGATGAAGTTAAAACTAGTCAAATTTAATAAAAGTGGTGTGTTACAATACTTCATCCAATAATAAAGATTGATCTTTTTCTTAATCTTAAAATGCTTTTATTCCATCTACTCAAGTTGTGCACAAACTTAACATTTTTTGAGAGGTTTACAAAATTTGTCCATCTGATGTTATTTTTTGAAATTTTTAGATGAAATATTTTCTCTATTACTAGCTTTACTTCATTATTATATCACAACAATCTTTCTGATTTTGTGCTGTTTATTTTAGTGATTGAAGAGTGTATCAAACTCAGTGTTGTGATATAAAGCAGCAGAAATAAGATGGAGTAAAATTAGTAATAAAATAATAGTAACAATGAAGAATATATCGACCCAGAGTGTTGTGATAAAAAGCTACAATAATAAAATGGAATAAAGCTAATAATAATATTTATAATCTGATGTTTAAAAAATGACTCCTTAGAGAATTTCAATAATTTCAATAATTCTTTTGGTGAAGAATGTCATGAATATAAAATGTGATAAAAATGAGAAGGTTGTACGGTTCAGATTTGTTGATAAAATTGTAGTAGAAAGGTCTCTTTAAAACGGACTGTTTTTTCTCGAATCACTCAACACCAACAATGTTCTTCTAACCACAGCCAAAAGCTAATTGTTTGCACTCACTCCTCATAATTGGTCACTTATATCATGCTAGGAAATGATTCAAGTGCCCGGATGTTCTGCCACACAGTCTCTCTTCCGCTGTGGTGTTGGGCAGAGGTCTCCGGTTCGATCTTGTGGTTGGCACCGTCATCACAAAAATAGAAAGTATTGGTCTTATATTTTGATGTTTGATTGTTGGCTCCCCATAAAGACAAACATTTAATCTAGAAAACCCACAGATATATCTGTAACAAAATGAAGATTAATATAGATTGTGCCTAAAATTTAAGTTTGTGTACCAAAAATATACCAAAATCTTTATTTATTGCTTTGAATCTATGAAATGCTGACTCCATATACATCAGCTGAGTGTGAAGTCCCAAGGGGAGTACTTTGAAGGGGTCTAAGGTGCCATTGCCCTAGTTAGGTTAGTTTTTGCTAATATTGCAGGATACTTTCCATACAGATCTCATATATATATATATATATATATGCTGTTTGGTATTGCTGGCTCCTTAAGAGGAATTCTGTTTTTGGTTTTATTGTTTTTACTCATAAATGATAAATTGCAAAACCTTTCATCTTATATTTCACCACATGAAGATACTCTTAGAAAAAACAGATAAAGAAAGCAATGTAAAAGATTTCCTGAATTCTTAATGGTATATATACACATACATACACACACAGTGGGCCAAAAGTCTGGATCCATAGGAAAATATTTATTATTATATGGTGGAGCAGAGACATCTGTTTTTAAGTTGTCATTAAAAACAATGTGCCAGAATTGGTATTTTTGTGCTTCTCTACCTTTTATTTATGAATTCTGTGCTTTTTTTTTTTTTTTTTCATAAAAAAATTAAATGAGATTGACTCTTTAAATGCTGCTTCTCTATTTTCCAGTTCCTGAGCCAAGCTATGAAACAGATCCCAGCAATTCTCATTCATATAATCAAAGCTCTGATGTAGAAAATCCATCTTTGAATTTGTAAGTTTCTTATTGTTCATTTTTTCCTATTTGGCAATTGAAAGCAGTTATTCACAGACAACAAATTTTCAAATCTTTTATATTCCACCCAGTTGCCAATTTATTACTTTATTTGTTTTTCTTTAAGAATTAATTCATAGCACTCTCATCTGAACTTTATTGAGTGTGTAAAAAAGAATTTAAAAAATTTATTTTTTAAATCTAAATATAATATCCAGATTTCTGATATGAAATTGTCATATAATTTCCATTTCTAACATAAGAAAATTTTTTAAAATAATTTTCAGCTTTTATTAATAGTGTTGCCCATCATATGATGGTGTTTTAATGTTGGCAATATACTTTTGCCATTGTGGGTCATATCAGGTTTTGTCATTTTTGGTCATCCATACATCAACTATATCCCATCTGATGCTCATAAATTTAAGCAGTTTTTTATCAGATAAAGTAAGGAAAGCTGGCTTAATACCTACTGTACCTTTGAACTAAGTTGACAGGTAACAGACACCCACTGTAAAAATATTTTTAAGTAAAAAGAAATTTTTTTCAAAATCAGGTTAAGTAATCATGAAATTACCTAATTTTCATCAGATCCTATTCCTATAACAGCTACTTTATATTATATATAAGATTTTAATTACAGAATTAAAATTTTTCTGTTGGCAGACATCAATCATGGTGTAATTGAAGTTAATTTTAGATGAAAAAAGTCTAAAACCTACTTTAAGTATGCAAAATCAACTTTTTTTTAATGGCTAACTTTATGCTTTATTTTTGCAGTTAAAAAAAAATTTGAAACTTCAAATAAGATATTTAAATTATTGCAATATGTTTTGAAATGTTTATAAAAAAAACCATGATCAGTTTTTCACTTAATAACAATAGAAAATCAATCTTTATCAATCCCCCACCCCCAAGTACCCAAATTATTTTTTTATACCATTCAGACATATTTTTGGGTTATGTATGCAAAATATGAAAGGTGTATCTGGTCTAAATATTAGATATAAACAAAAATATAGCATGCTTTTTTTTGTGTGTTACAAAGCAACGGACACTGACTTTATATACATAATATAAATTTAAAATATCAAATTGGTCTCAAAATAATTACACACTGGTTGGTGCTACATGATTGAAAATTTATTTGATTATCTTTGAGAATATATTAACTTTTACCTGATTCATTATCTAACATCAATATTTTTACTATTTGATACTTGTAGCATGTTATATGGATTATATAATATGAACTATATCATTTAGTTTTCAAATTCTCATGCACTGGTAATTGGAGTCAATTATTTCAGTCAAATTAAAGATGTTGGGTAGAAATATAGTGAAAGAAAATCTCAATATCTCAAATGGATCCACTTTTATACAAACTGAAGGTGTAATAGTCTAGGGGAGGCTACTCTGCCTGAAATTGTCTGCAGAGTTACTTCCCTTGATATTAAATCCTGCAAACATTTCTTTTGGATTGACACCTGCACACACTCTTTTTTGAAACTTGCTCTTACATTCTTATTCTTATTCTTATTTTTTTTTTTTTTTTTTTTTTTTTTTTTTTTACAGTGACCCCCGGGATATGGGTAATTCTTCTCAAAGTATAATATCAGCATTAAAATGTCGCCTGAAAGAAAAAGATGAGAAATCTGAAGAGAAACACAAATGCCTGATTTGCATGGTATGTACTTGGTGGGAGGCAATGTCCTCTTTTTTTTCTACTTAAAGAAATAATTAGGAAAATAATAAAATGTTATTCTTTGAAGATAATGATAGATTAATGAGAATCAGGCAATGGAGACATGGCTCACATTGACAATATAAACAATTGAAAACCATAGTAATAAAATTGATCCTAAGTAACAACAATTATAATACAAGTACACCACCAGATTTTCTGGAAGCTGCTAATCTGGCATCTCTTTTAATCCATAAAAAATTACGAGGAGACATTTGAATTTCTTGCGGCTCTCACACTAGTTCTCTGAGTGGCCACAGGTGGCATTGTGTGTGGAGCCAACTCTTAATTGTGTATACTGTGGTGGTTGTTACTACTCCATCAATTTTGTAAATTTCCTAGACCAATTTGTTTACATTCACCCGTAGTAATGGCTTCCAAGCAAAATGTAGGTGTCAGTGGTTGTGTAAAGCACAGACACAAGTCCATATTGATTTGAGAAAACTCAACCGGAGTGTTTGGATACAGAAGCTGTGTGAGACCTATGCTATTGGCTTATCAACTTTATATGATATTTGTATTTGCTTAATTAATAATCCTGTATCTGTTTCATTTATATTAATAAACTGTATCTTTTATATTAATATATTGCATTTAACCATTTAATTCATATTTGATATTTATTTAATCTGAGTTTCAAACAGTTTTAATGCTTTAAAGATATGAGATGTGCATAACTGGTAGGTCAGAGATGTATTATTGAATTATTAAAACGTGATTCTGTTGGTCCGGCCAAATGGATAATCCTGCATGGTTCTAAAACCAAAGGAGCCAGAAAATCGGTTGTCTACCTGTGATAGTTTGATTACTAAGTTTGCTTTGTACAACACAAGATCCTAAATGTGGGGGCACTTAATGAGCTCTGTATCCACTACAGTAATAATGATCTACTAGGCTAACTTGCTAATTAATCATTGCTCCATAGTGAAGTAATTGAGGGAAGATTGAATATTGATTGATTGTATATTTTTTACATTAGCAGGAAAAATACTGATTTACTTATATTATTTAAATCGTATTTATATGAAATTATTATAGAATTTACAAGAAAAATTATTAAATTATTTATTAATGAAAATAAAATTCATTTGAGAAATAAAGATATGAACAAGAAAATAACAATAGTAAAAAAAAACAAATCACAGCAAAAAGCTGAACTCATTATTTGAGAAAATCTTAGCATTTTGAATATGAAGTGAAAGGTTCAGAAGCCAAGAACTCAGAACTTGTTGGATTAAGAAAAAGTCTAAATTTGATGCAAATTATCACAAATAGCTGGAACACTAAAAATAATATTGGCATTACAGAGTAGTCAAATAAATTTCAAACACTTGTACTAATTGTTAATATTATATCTTGTTTGGGTCTTCTGTTCTAGTTTAGTGATGTTTTATGCAAAACTTATTGAGTTTTTTTATGAGCTTATGATGGTTATGATTAGAGAGAAAAATGAGGAGCCCAAAGTTTAAGCATCAAATTAAATTGCAGTATTACTAACTATTACTAATCAATTGTTTAAGGCACAATGATAGAGTAAGATGTTTGATGTTCAAAAATGCAGGATTTGCCCGGATCCTTAACTGATTTCTACATTTATTTTTTATTTTTCAGGAATCTTACAAGGTCCCTCTCACGTCTGTGCAATGCTGGCATGTACATTGTGAACAGTGCTGGCTGAAGACACTGGTAAGTTGAGGATCTAACAAATTCTATACTTGTGTGCAACCACAAAGACACCCTTAGACACACATTTTCATATGTATTCTCTAATATATATTCTCTGCATTCAAGAAGACTTCCCATTTGAAGCAATGATGAGAATTTTGCAGATTAAAATTCATCTTTAAATGTTATCTTGTACAATGAATTAAAGTATGCAAGAAGTTTTGGTTAGATAATAGTTTATTTCTGACTAAAATTGCTTTCTTTCTTTGGTATTAGAAACTGTCAACCAAAACTGTCAACATAGGTTTCCTCAGTTTTTAAGCTGGTCTGGCTGGCTATATGTATATGACGCACACAGGCTGCACCAATGGAGCTAGAGGACTAAAAAAAAATAATTTTAAAATCTCCCCCATAATAGGTCTGTAGTGGGGGCTTCAATTTGCAATGTAAGTTCATGCTAAATTGGCCCTTTAGTTTGTGTCCGGCAGCATTCACGCTTGTTTATAGAAAATTCAGACTTTTTTTTAGTGATCACTGCCCCACAAAAAGTGAGAGAAGTAACTTACTCATTGATCACTCCTTTTTCCAATTTTTTAATTGATCACCCCCAACATGGCCTTCTGCCAAAAGACGTTGGTCACATGAAAGTTTCTATTGAGTGACTAACCAGACCTGTTTGATTCTCATATGTGCATCAAATATGGTTATGATCAAAAATATACTAAATGATAATTGGAAAAGAACATTTCCATATCTTAAAAATGATTTTTTTTAGACTGAGAACTCAAACTGAGGATCAGTGTGAATTTTGAGAGGACAGAGATATGAAATGACGAATCCATTGTGTCAGTGAACAGATTTGTTTGACTGAATAGTTCTAGAAGATAAAAAAAAAACCTGCCTGTATGTCAGAACATTATGAAATTCTTGTTTGTTAATCAACTACTGATTAGCTAGAAGCATATTTTAGGGAGTTACTTTTATTTTTTTTATTACTTGAAATGTTTGAACTATTTTGGGGATACAGTCTAAATTCTGAAAGAATATATACACTCTCATTAGTGAACACTTTATTTTTTTTAAACTGTTATTTTTAAAAGGTTATACAGTATTGCTGAAATGGCATTTTACTATTAATCACTGCTACCCAGCAATAAAACCAGTATTTATTGCTGGGTTTAGGTTTTTCATGTGTTCTGACATTTATATGTATCTATGTATCCGGACTTCAGCCCTAACCATTCATAGTACAAACTTGAAATTTTGAACACACACACACTTACCTCAATGAGTAGGGAAAATGGTATTTTGTTGTTTTTTTTTAATCCCCCCCCCTAAATAGGTTTTTAGAGGGGGTTCAATATGCAATGTCAGTTTATGCTAAATTGGTCACTAGTTTTTGCCCTCTTATTTTTTAAAAATTCAGACCTTTTTTTAGTGATTACAGCCCAACAAATGGCGAAAAGTAACTTATTCATTGATCACCCAACTTTTTAATTGATCACCCCCAACACACCATATATGGGTGGTGGTGATTCATAATTTCCCTTGGAATGCTAGTTTATGATAACTTTAAATTTTTTTGTCATATTTGTTCATAATTAGTCATTTTAAACTCTATATATATTAGATACCATCTGAGCATTTATTTCTTGTGTGTGCGTGTATATAAACACTTGAGTACATTATTGAACAGAACAATGAATGCTTGTGAATATATGACCCATATAGATATCAACATGCTCCTAACTCATATTTTGTATACTAATATTTATTTTTTTTGTTGTTGCAGGGAGCCAAGAAGCTGTGTCCTCAATGCAACATGATTACGTCACCGTCTGATTTACGTCGAATATTTTTGTAATATATTGTATCAGTTTTCCAGGCTGCTTCTTCTCTCACTCCCTTGCTATACGTATCGCCATATGGTACACTCGAACATACACATATATACCACGTCTGTTAACACGGGCAGGTGTATGTGTTTGTACATGTTTTTTCCGCAGTGTATTGGCACTTATTCTTCAGACTTTATGACCTTCTGTATGTAATAAATTTCTTTTGGCTTTGGTGGGTGTGAAGTTCAAGACAATGAGGATTGACAAAGTTAAAGAAAAAGGACATATCCGAAATGGACTGAAAAGCTATTTTTATTTACACTGTACACTCACCCAACCATGACTCAAGTAGTGAATATCCAGTTTTCGTTTTGTGACAGAGTAATGTAATAAACAGGTTTTTGCAAGGCCAGTGATCCTCCATCTTAGTGGTAGGGTGTAGAAGTATACAACACGGATTTCTGTTGTAGTGTTGAAGCTTTCACTCTATTTGGAATCTAGAATGGCAAGAGATTGACAGGTAGATCAAGGGATGAGCTTTTTCTTCTACAATTAAGCATGGAACCCAATTCATCTGACCACTTCCAACCACACGAAAGTGCAGCAGGACCCGAGGGGAATCTTCTTTTCTCTGACTCCTGACCCCCCACTGTGGCTAGCTGGTTGCTTTATTTACATTTTCATGGTTAAAGCCACATAATCCTGATGTATACTTAAATCAAGGGACTAGATTACATGCTTTGCCCTCATTTGACCATGTGTAACATTTATATGTCATTTTGAACACACTATTAGTTTCTGTGGTCAATTCATGCTATTGAACATATAGTAAGCACTGTTCTGTTATACCAGATATTTAGTTGGGTACCTGTTGTAAGAGTGAAGTTTGGCAAATTAGTCTCGCAAGCCATTGATAGATAGTTCGATCCTCACTGGGTGTTCCACTATTATTGTCTTGTGCCAGACTAAGATAGTTGCCAATGCTTGTCTACAAAGGATAAGTTTGCAAAATAAAATAAAAACAGGATAGTTATTGGTTATAGAGAAGTAGATCTGTTTTCTGAAGTTCTTTGAAAGCCCTCCATTTTCCAGAGGGCTCACTTTAGACCACAGCTAGAACTTCATAATCTTATGTTAACTCTACTATTGGAATCTACATCTCATCTTCTCTTAGGAATCTTACTTTCTGAGCAGTTATCTATCTTCTGGCTTCTCCTCTTGTATCTACATCATTCGACAACTAGAATGGAACTCTTGTCTTGCTGTCTAACCTCTCTGCATCAGTGATCACCAGAATAGCAACTCCTGCCTCACTGGCTACTTCTGCTGGTGTAACCCGAACATGTGATTCCACCTGACCAATCATACTTTGCACACATTGCTATTTGATGCCTTGCTAAACTGGGAGCTTCTGCCTGTCTGATACTTCCTTCAGTTATGGAGTCTGCCTTGAGGTCCCACTCTCATTCATGAGTAAACTCTACTTCGTTAGCTTGCATCATTCTACCTCTATGTAAGTAACCATGATGTTACAACCTTGCTACAAGACAAGAATTGTTTCGGGGGGCTTAAAGATAAACCCCCTTGTAATGGTTACTCCAACTTTAGCTGCTCTCTTATTGGTTAGTTTTAAGGGAGCTATATATCGATTGGTTGTTTTTCAAAAGCCTTTAAAAAGTTATGAGATTTTGGCAATGTTTTGAAAGTCATAACTACATTCACTTATCGGAACATTGAGACCAAAATACATTCACTTTTTGATGAGTGTACAGTTGAAACAAAATTAATTTTTCCACTAGGAGAAGAGGATATTTGAAATTAGTCGGCTCTCTTTTTCCTGAGAGTGTATCAGATTTTTTTCCCCCACTTTGATTAGAGAACAATTGACCAATTTCACCAGCCAAGCTAACTTGTGAAGCTATGGCTGCTGCCTATTATTATTACTACACTCTCCTCCTGCTATTATTATTATGATTATTAATGTTATTATTATTATAAATATTCCAATACAGGTATGGTGGGTTACCTGATTATTAACCATGTTAACCTGCTGTACAAATAAACTTGTATATTCTGGATCAGAAATAAAAAAAAAATTAAAAATTAAAAAAATGCCTAACAATGGAAGTATTCAAATCAAAATTAAGAAAAAATTGTTTTCTTTTTCTTTTATTGTTCTATAATCTTTTATTTATTTTGTTCGTCCCCCTCCCCCCCATTTCTTGTTTTTATTTATGCTTTTTTATTCGCAGAAAAATTTATATTCCCAACTCGGACCGTGACTTTAAAAACTGCTTCTTTAAACAATCTGATTTGTTAGATTTTGATATGTTTATCACTTTTTATGTAAGTTAAAATAAATTTGTAAAAACTAATGTCATCATCTGACAATGTCTAATGTTTTTGATCCAGCAATAGAAAATATGGGCTTACAGGATTACCAAAAAAACTAGACGGCACTCAGAGAGCGCATACCCTGCCATTGTGAGGGGAAGTAATTGCGCATTGATCCGCCTCCAAATTTAATCACTTCTTCATTGGCCACCCTTCCACAAAATGTCATTGAAATCCATTGAGAACTTTTGGCGATATCGTGTGGACAGACATTTTTTTGTGATATTATACTACTACATTGTAGTTATATCTACAATGTAGGGGAGGTAATTGTGAATAGATATTCCCAAAGATTTAACCACCTCTTCCTTACCCTTCCACAAAATTTCATTGAAATTCATAGAGTATTTTTGGAGATATCTTGTGGATAGATAGAAAGAAAGAGAGACAGACAGACAGGTGGATGGAAAGATGCGACCAAATATATATACCTCCCCAACTTTGTTGGCAGAGGTAAAGAAAAAAAAATGTTAGTATGAAAAAGATCAAGGATTGAGGATAACAGTCAAGACTTAAATTGTATGATGCATCATAATATGGATTGTTAGTAGGGAGGCCAGACGATCTGGCTTTTGAGCACTCTGTCCTCCTTTTTGGGGTCTGACTAAACACTTTTATAAATTACCATAGATATATTTAAAACAATGGGAAATGAAAGCTATGCCAACCGTTATTTTATTGGCATTGTAGTTGGCGTTGTCAACACTGTTGATGGACTGTAATGTATGACTCACAGTGTCAAGAGGGTCAGTCGGCCCAAGTCTTCTTTTCAGTCTGGAATATCCTCTTTTCGGGGAAATGGCTGACCTAATTGCCGGAAGATTTTAAATGGCTTCTTGAAATCATTTTAATAGTCACAATTGCTTATCTCTGCTCAGCCCTTTTTAGAAACCGTCAACCAAAACTGTCAACATAGGTTGTTGTTTTTGTTATTTTTCAGTTTTTAATTTGGTCTGGCTATGTATGTATCACCAATGGAGCTAGAGGGCTGAAAATTTTAATATTTACTCCTTATTAATTCTAAAAAATATTTTTTCTTGTTGTTTCAAAATTCCCCCCATAATAGGTTTTTTTAGTGGGGGTTCAGTTTATAATGTAATTTTATGCTAATTGATCCCTTAGTTTGTGTCTGGCAGCATTCACACTTGTTTTTTTTTTGTTGAAAATTCAGACTTTTTTAGTGATCACTGCCTATCAAAATCATTGATTTCCCCACTTTTTCCAATATTTTAATTGATCACCCCCCCAACATGGCATGCTGCCAAAAGAGGTTGGTCACGTGATGGTTTCTATTGAGTGACTAACCAGACCTGTTTTTTTTCGTATTAGTTTCATTTGGCCTACTTTGGTTTAAAGCATCGTTACTAGAGCACTTGGTAAGGGTCAAGCACTTGTTTGTTAGACCAGGATGACATCTACTTGTAGTTATAATAGTACTAGATCCTTCCCATCTTCAAGTCATTTCTTTAATAAAAGTATAAAATGAATGATGAATGAACAGCATCTTTAAATTAAACCAAATCATAAAATGCCCGAGTATCATATTTGATTTGCTTCTTTATTGTTAAACTAGATAGTTGTAACTCGTGAAAACTTTCAATCACTCTAATGATTCCATATACAGTGACACAGCAAATACTAAAAACATATAAAGGAATGGAGCAGATGCCAATATTTCTATAAGACATTTACTTTCATTCACTCTAATGATTGCATATACAGTGTCACAGCAAATACTGAAAACATATAAAGGAAGGAAACATATGCCAATATTTCTATAAGACATTTACTTTCATTCACTCTAATGATTGCATATATATAGTGACACAGCAAATACTAAAAGCATATAAAGCAGGGATTTTCAACCTTTCTGACGTTGCCCAGTGTAGTAAAAATTCAAAATGATACCAAAATCTTTTTAACGCTTACAAAACAATAAAAATGAACAGCTTTCACGTTACAAGATTCTTTAATGGAAGTAATGTACAGTAGTAACATCAAATGTTTGGTACCCACATACCGTTTTTAGACATCATCAATGCGATCCCTGTGTCTGGTGCAACACAGCTAGTGCGAACACATTGGGTTTAAAATTAGTCATCTTTAACTACAAGTCACTTCACTTGGTTATATCCAGCCTACTTGTACTTTTAGATAGTAAGGTACTGACATGGCTGAAACCAGCTTCTACTAAGTAGGACATTGGGAAGGCAAGCAAAATCAACTTTAAGTGCTTCTATAGATTGGGATAAGAATTCAATAGTCTTGTTTGCCGTGAAGCCGATATCACATTGTGGCATCATTGTCATTTTATAACTATTAATTCTTCCTCCACATTGACTTCGCAATCGACTACTTGGACTTTAAATGGGTTGCTATACCAAACTGAAACAGACAATGCTATGATATCATGCAATCACTGTACCACATTCTCATGCAATGATTGCAAATAGTCATGATAGATAATTATATACTCATCAACCAATTCATCTTTTAAGCTATCCAATCGTTGAAATTGGTGGTGTTGATATCGGGAAATGTTCATTTTATATTGCACCAATTTAGAAATGAAAGCAGTGATGGACGCTATACAGTCGACAGGCGTTTTTTTTTACTTTCCTTGCAATAACGTATTAAGATCAATACGGTTGGTGGATATGTTGCTAAGGAAGAAGATATCACATTTTGCAGCAATCAGAAAAGCTGATGGTGGAGTGTTTTTGAAAAAGAACAGTTCAACAAAATATGGTTCGACAAAACGAACAACACAATTGCCTTTTGACAAACATCAGTATGGTACAAAACAGTCCTCATCATTATCAAGTCACAGTTGACGACGGAAAATTCGATCAGACAAATAATTTGATTATTCCATTGATATTTTTCCAACTAAATGTTGGTGTGCCACGCAATGAACTGTTAAAACAGGATGCGAAATTTCAAGTTTTAGGAGAGATGAGAAAACTACTATAGCAGGCGCTCCATCAGATGCGCAGAAAACAATATTGGTCAATTGGATGTTACGCTCATTAAAAAATAGTTTCAGTAATTCTAAAATAGACGCAGCAATTGTTCAGTGAACATCATTTCCTCACGGTTGAAGATTTTCATTGAAAAAGTGAACCTATACCCTCATCCACTCGTCCATTTTTATTGAAAATTCAGAACACTGGAGGCTATTAATGAGTTGATGTTTGTCGTTGGTGGCCATTTCATCTATACGTTGAGTAATTGTGTCATTACTAAGAGGAATTGTCCTGATAATGGTGTCAGACTTTTCATGCATTACAGTTGAGAGAACTTCAATAACAGGTCGAAGTAATGTTTCTCCTAGAGTGTGGGACTTACCAGCCTTTAAGCCGACGACGAGTAACTCAATATTGTACGACGCATTCATGCCGTTATCTTGCTGATATACTGAGATAAATGTTTTCATCTTTTCGAATGAGACCTTAAATTGTAAGAAATATAATGATTTGTCCTTCTGGTCAGCATTCTTAGAATGTAAATGATACTTCGTTGTTTAAAGTTTGGTTGCACAGAATACACATAGGTAATTGATTGTTCTGAGGAGAAGCAATAAACCCATAAGATAAATAATCACTGCTGTGACATTTTCTTTACTGGAGGCATTGCAATATTTAAAAATTGAACAATAATCAGTGAAAATAGCAAGAATAATAGATAACAAAATTGTATGTTCAATTGTACTAAATAATTGTCTGCATTCAACAGCCAATTGAAATATATCATTCATAAACTGCATGAGAGATTTGCATATTGTGAAAAACACAAGATATGAGCATTGGTTCATGTTCACCAAGTTATATTGTTACTCAACGACCATCTTCAATAATCCACAAATACGATAATACAAGAGTGTTGCAATCTCTCAGCAACCCTGTACAATCCAACAATTACAAATTGTCTTTTTATAGAGTGTAGTACAGACGTATGCACACCTACACAAAAATTTACATATTTTGTTTACACACCTACATAATGTGTGCTATCACTGTGCTTGGTAAATTAATAATAGAAAATGTTGCTGTTGTCTCGTTTTTTATTGTCAATTACAGACATTAATACTCAAAATCCTATACCGACCACCAAAATTTCAAAACGCCCACCATTTTTTGCACAGTTGCTCACCACCTACCCAAGAGTTGAAATTGCCCTCCAGTAGACGATGTTGCCCAGGTTGAGAAACACTAATATAAAGGAAGAAAACAGGCTAATATTTCTATAAGATATTTAGTGTATGAACAGATATAGTGAATATTATAATTTAAAAAGTTGATCTCTTATATCTTAGTGGAGAGGATAACAGAAAAATGATGTGCATTTTTGATACCAGCATGAAATTTGGTGTGTTTGTTCTCTGGGGGTTTCTGATCAAATCTGCCCGATTGACTACTTAAAAATCCAAGTGGCAGCTATTTTTCAAGATGGCTGCCAAATTGACCTCCCGGAGTTGATCTTTTTCATAGAAATGAGTCTAGTTGGCCGATTTGAATGATCTTGGTGTCGAGTTGTATGTTTTAAAAAGAGCTACAATATATTTTTTTAGTTTAACACTAATATAATGATTGCAGTAATATATTATGAAATTAATAATGGAAAAGATTGCCAATATAACTTTATTGGAAAAATTGTGAAAAAAAATGCCAATATAACTATTGGAACACACTCTGCTGGACAAACTACACGAAGACACAATTTCTGGTGTTCTGTAAAAAAGGTTTTCATATTGGTGTAAATCAGACAACATATATACACCAATACTAATATATCTGATAGGCCAATATTGGCTGAGGCTGACTGATAAATCGGTCGGTCGCTTCATAAAATCAGCAGAATCCAATCGAACAGGCCTGAAAAAATAGGAATAGACACCAAGATCATTTAAATCGACCAACTACACACATTTCTTTGAAAAAAATCAACTTTTGGTGGCCATCTTGAATTTTCAAATGGCCAATCAGGCAGATTTGATCAGAAACACATGTGGAACAAATATACCAAATGTCATGCTTGTATCATAAAGTGCACAATTCCCCTCAAATATTGGTTTTATCTGCTCCACTATCTATGTTCTGCCACAAAACATATGCAAAATATAAAATTCAGAGTACAAAGGATACTTTTTAATTTAAGTTTGTTTTCAGGGCTATGAACAAATGAATATCACCATAGTAACATGAGTATAGTCAAAGTTGCTTTTGTTGATTAGCAAAACTTTGGTTTAGTAAGTTTATTGCATTCAGTCTGCATATTATACTTTGAAAATCAGCAAGAAAGGGATTATCAGTGGTCAGGAATATTTATTCCTGACCACTGACAAAATAAGGGTATTACACTGACGTAGCCAAAACGTTATGACCATATGCCTAATAAGCTCATTGGTCCTCCATGTGCTCACAACAGCTTACTCGATTAGGCATGGACTATACAAGATCTCTAAACGTTTCCTCTTGGATCTGGTGACAGGATGTTAACAGCAAGTCCTTTAACTGCTGCTTGTTGGGCAAACACATCACAAAAGTGCTCAATGCGATTGAGATATGAGACGTTTGGTGGCCAGGGCAACACAATGAAGTCTTCTTAATGTTCCTGGTAGTGTGGCAGGGCGCATTGTCCTGTTTAAAGATACCACTGCCATATTAGAAGATGTTGCTATGAACGGCTGTACCTTGTCTGCAAGGATTTTGATGTAGGTGAAATGTGAAAGAATACCTTCCACATGAATAATAAGACCACTGTTTCCCAGCAGAACCTTGCGCAAAGCATCACAGCACTTCCACCAGCTTGTTGTTTTCCCACAGTGCATCCTGGTGCCATAGCTTCCCCAAAATAATGATGTGCATGTACCCTGCCGTTCACCTTATTAAGGAGAAAGTCAGACTCATCAGACCAGGCAACCTTCTTCCAGTTCCAACACTCGCGTGTCCATTGAACATGCTTTTGGTGATGGACATTGGTTACCATGGGTACTATGACTGACCTGCGGCTACGTAATATGATGTGGTTCCCTATGCCGACAGTCCATTCTTTGAATTTCAT
>VCCN01003057.1:846968-857970 GCA_006491835.1 Architeuthis dux | reverse complement strand
AAATTGGTCCCTTAGTTTGTGTCCTGCAGCATTCATGTTTGTTTGTTTTTTAATGATCACTGCCCAACAAAAGACGAGAGAAGTAACTTATTCATTGATCACCCCTTTTTCCAATTTTTTAAATCACCCCCAACACGGCATGCTGCCAAAAGATATTGGTCATATGACGGTTTCTATTGAGTGATTAACCAGACCTGTTTTGGTTAGAGTTCATTATTTTTATTTCAGAGAGTTGTCATTAGTCCAATTTCTGAATTGATCAACCCTAACATGGCATGCAGCCAAAAGATGTTGGTCACGTGACGGTTTCTATTGAGTGACTAACCAGACCTGTTTATTTATTTATTTTTTGCCCGGTTCTTCTTATTGTGTGTCGTCTGCCTTAGTTGTTGGTCACCACAGTTGCTGGAAACATTGAGAATTGTATAATTCCCTGTGCATATCGCCTATCTAAAGCGTTGTCCACACGTTATCAGTCTTGTAGTCACAATGACGTCAGTGGTTGTGGCAGCTGTAAAAACCCGGATGTCATAAATTTTAAAAGGCTGCTTGTCACTATGAGTTACTTTTTTTTTATTTTTGTAAACTTTTATTTAAGCGAAAGGTCAAAAGCAAATAAAAGAGTATAGAATTTAAAAAAAAACTGTTGTTCGTAAGTGAGCTGCAAGTTTCAAAATCGTTCAGAGACTGGGGAAACGTTCCTTTTTTATCTTTATTTTATTTAGTCTTTCGTATGATGCAAACAACAACACAATTCCATTCTAGTTGCCTATGTAGCTCAATGGTTAAAGCACACGATTGCATTTCGAGAAATTGTGGTTCTGTCATAAGGCCGTTTCTACAAATTATATAAAGACCACCTAACTCTATTTCATCGCTTGGTCTCATACTTGTACAACCTGAAGGTTAGGTACGTTTCATCGCCGCCGGTTCAACGTTGCAAATAAAGCGACGCCGTTTCAGCACAGGTCGTTTCAGCGCCAGATTATTCAGCACAGACCGTTCCAGCGCCGCAAGTATATAGTTTCACAAGACTAACAACAAAGCTAGCCGAGACGTAAGCGGTCCACCCTTTGAATACACCGAGTGTGTGAGCAATTCGCGCTATATGCAATGTTTTTTGCTAATATTTTTTAATTAACAGAATCAATAGAAAAATTATTTTTAAATTTATAAGGAAAAGAATGTTCTTTATTCATTTGAATATTAAACATATACGACATTGTCCTAAAATGTAGCTATACAAATTTGATTTCCGCAGTAAAAATCTTTGAAATTCGATTAAAAAAGAAAATTACCGTCAGATTAAAAATCTATAACAAAATTAAGTAGAAAAGACAAATTGTCCTAAAATCTAACTATAAAAAAATTTACCATTTGAATTTCTGTTGTATAACATTATTTAAAAATCTATAAGAAAAATTATCGTAAGTGATTTTTGTTTTGTTTATGAATGAATAGTAGTAGTATCAATAGTATTAGCAGGCGAAGAAGAGAAGATTTTGTTACTCGCCAAAGTCCGATACGTATCAGTATAAAACGAAGGGGGAAAGTGTGGTTGTTTATTTCAAAAGGGCATTAAGAAGAATATTGACAAGACTCATATTGGTCCTTAGATTTGGTAGCGTCTCTGGAACGGCCGTGCTAGAACGGCGGTGCTGAATCCGCCATAGCGCTTAAACGGCGTCGCTGGACTGGCAGCGCTGGACTGGCAGCGCTGGACTGGGATTTCCCCACAACCCGACGTATTAAGGTAAACATTTCTCCAGGGAATTATCTTTAAAGTATATAAAACTAATATAATTATAAAACTTTTATAAGAAAAACTATAATCAAAATCATTCATCTCTTCACATGAATAATTTTCGTCATTTATTAAATAAGTTTATTAAAATCTAATAACTAGTTGATTTTTGGTAGAATTTTAGAATTGGGATGTTTTCTGCCTACAAATTTTCTAATGCAAATTATTATGCTTACAGTTTTGTTTACAGGTAAACGACTTTTCAAAATACAGGTATCCCCCTCTTTTCGAAAGTTCGATTTACGCCACTCTTTCGCGTTCACAGGAAAAGGCGAAAAGCGAAAATAGCGTTCAGTTTTCTTTTTTGCGGTGAGCCGTTATAGAGACAGCACACACACCCTCTTCCCCTCTCTCTCCTACACCCCAGTCTCCTGTACCTCCCACCACTCCAACCTAAGACGACTTAGTCTAACATACCATCATCACTACTTATGTGTATGGGAACGCTCAAAAAGTGCCCCTATGTAAATTAATGGTAATTGCTTTCTCACTTTATGCCGTTTTGGGAATGGGAATGCTCTACTTTCGGATAGCGGGGGAAATCTGTATCACTTTCCATATATTTCTCTGGTTCTATAGAGTGTACACAAATAATGTTTATATCAGAATCTTCTCCAATCTGTCTTCTTACAAATGGCATTTTGACGATGAAATTAATTTTTATACAAGTTTGGGTTCTTTCTCCTCAAGTGTCGATTTCCCATAAAAGGGGTATACAGGTTTCCTCCGCTATCGAAAAGCGTTCCTATGAAACCTTTCGTAAGCCGAAAAGGTGTAAAGCGAAAAAGCAATTACCATTACTTTATATGGAAAAGATTTTTGAACGTTTCCAGATGGATGTACAAAATAACTCGAGATAAAGCACAGATGCTAACAGACTCAGTTCAAAGCTATGGCAGCTTTGGGCCTTTCGTAAAAGCGAAGTGGCGCAAAGCGAACTTTCGTAAATCGGGGGATACCTGTAAATGTCATTGTCAGTAAATCACTTGACTTTTACATTTAATAATAGATACGTAAATAAATAGCAAGTCTAATACTCTCATCATCGCCACTACTTACTAGCACAATACAGTCCTAGACCTTTGTTTTCCTCGTTTGAATAATAAAGTAGCTCTATTCTGTCTGTTAGTAATGCTACATTACAACTATGGCCTATGCTCCAGATAGTCGACGTTCCAACGGTTCATGGTGAAAGCTGGGTAAATATCTGGATCTTGCCAAAGAACTGAGAAAATTATGGAATTCTAGGTGCATGTTTGGGAGCATGTTTGGGAGCATGTTTGGGAGCATGTATGGTGTGTGGAACAGCCTGCCTTATTAGTCGTGTAAAATGATTTTCCGTCAGTCATATGAAACCACGGCTTCAAAGTATTCCGTTTACTTCTCTTCAGTGTTGCCATTTTAGATATTTTATATCTAACTTTAGATCTATTGCCATTTTAGATATTATATATCTAGATCTAGATCTATTGCCAATTTAGATATTTTATATCTAGATTTAGTTCTTTGCCAATTTAGATATTCTAGATCTAGATCTAGATCTATTGCCAATTTAGATATCCTATATCTAAATCTAGATAATTCTAAAGAGCAGAAGTCAAGGGAGAAACTAAGAAGAAAGGTCTATAATCCTTAATATGTTATTTATCTTTATTAGACTTCTTGCAAAAAATTCATAGCATCATTATTCAGTCATCAAAGTATTTTTTCCTGGCTTTCTATAACCATACGTAATTTTTCAGGTATTAAGTTGATACAAAAGTTCCCAGGATTATTTTGACAAAATCTTTCATTCATATAAATTCATAGCCTTATTATTCAGTCATCAAATTATTTTCCATGGCTTTCAATCACCTTACTCCATTTCAGCTAAATTGTGTATTCCATCATAAAAGAAAGATTCCGGTTTTGATTCGATGAATTCTTCGAGCAATTTTTCGATATCTTGAACTTGTTAGAACCGCTGGGGAAACAAGAAGTGTTGCATGGAACGAAACAAATGATAATCTGAAAGTGACAGGTCTGGAGAATATGCCGCATGTGGTAGAACTTCCCATCCCAGCTGCATGTTCGTTTGCTGCGTCGAATTTGCAACGCGAGGACGAGCGTTGCCATGCAACAAAATCAAGTTTTTTTCCCTGTCCCAATGCGTAATTCAAACGTGTCACTTGCTCACTGTAGCATTGTGAAGTAACAGATTCTACAGGTTCCATAATTCCCACCAAACGCAGATAATAACTTTTTCTCTGTGCAGATTCCGTTTAGGTTGAGATGTTGAAGGCTGTCCTGGATATAAACATGAGAAGCAAGAGAAGTAAATTATCCATTGGTCACCCCTTTTTCCAATGTTTTAATTGATCATCCCCAACACAGCATGCTGCCAAAAAACATTGGTCGTGTGATGTTTTCTATAGATTGACTAAACAGACCTGTCTTATTTTTCTCTGTCGAACAAGAAAAAATGTTATGATATACTGCCACGAACGGTTATTCCGGGGTCAGACACCTGTGCGGAAATGTAAGTGACCCCGGTCACCTTAGGAAATAGGTATATACGTAGGTGTCCAACAAACAGGGTGTGAATGACAACTGCGTAGGCGTTAGAAAAACCTATTAAGCAGACCCGAATAGAAAACTCGAGATGCGGACAGAAAACTCAGAGACCCAAGCAGCCAGGAGACAGACCGCCTAGGGCTGGGAAGACATAAGACCAAGTTCCCCTGTTGGAAAAGGTCTCTCGGCATCCATCATCTCTCTCACACTCTTCATCCACCGGCCGACGAATTGTATGCTGTGTATGTTATGAAATAAAAATATGTCTAGATATTTTTACAAGCAAAGTTTCTATTCAAGTCCAGGACATTCACCCCGCTATACAACAAAGAAAGACAAGTGTTTAAACGTTGACCAGTGTTCTTTTCTGTAAGTTCATGTGGAACCCATTTTCTTAGCTTCAGAAATTATGTTACAGCTTGTATAGGACAGCCTGTAGTTGACTGATTGCACAAGCAATAATGAGGCGAGTAAACTTCAAATACACTTCTAAGATTTCTATAACATTGTGCAAAATATGGTACTGGGGATTTTTGCCTCGACCAATATTGATGGAGCGTATATTGTGTATAGAACTTTTTAAAAATACAACAAAGTATAAACTCTATATGTTGCGTTTTCACTTTAGATACATTTTATAAATATAGAAGAAGCCACCTACTCTGATCACTTTTGGACAGGGTCTTTTAGATAACAATAACCGACTGATAACATTAAGCCAAAGATATAGAGGAAGCCGCTTATTGTGATCACTTTAAATAAAGTGTTTGGGACCGACTGATTTTGATAACAATAAACCGGCTTCCTCTGTACTTAGGTTTATAAGGTTTTTCAGTTAACATTTTAGGTGACATCGATCTTGGATATTGCAAATAGCCATTATAAACGGAAAGGCATAATGATATATGTTCATATACATTGACTACAAAAGTGATTCTCAAACGGGAGGCACTTGGCTCCCAGGGGAGGAATTTTCTAAGGTTAGGTATTTTAGCAAGGGGAGGAATTGGGGAGGAATTTCAGTCAGAGGAAGAACGTATGATGGAAAGTACGTATATGGTGAAAAATTACTATATGGAAATTCAAAATGGGGGAGTAATTAAGGAAACCTGAGATCGCAAGGGGATGAATGTAACTTGGGACTCCTTGACTGCAATCTCATCTTCGTGCGGAACCCATTTTCCTAGTTTCAGAATTTGCACAAACAGTAAAGAGCTGAGTAAACTCCAAAACACTTCTAAGATTTCCCTAACATTGTCTAAAATATGACCCTGGGAACTTTTGCATCAACCTAATAACTAACAGTATTAGTAGCCTTTGCTTTCTGTCGTGTCAATTTCCACTGAGTGTTTTACATCAAATGCTACCAGTTTTTGTCCCAGGCGGGAAAAAAACCACCAGAGACTATCATTCGCTATGGGTGTCTGCTGTGGTTGTCGTCGTCGTTGTGTCCTTTTTGTCAATTGGATAACTTTATTCCTTAATTGTAGTTCAATGAAATTTTATATGTAGGCTTGTGGAGAGATTCTATCAGGGAGATGGTGAGTTATGGCCGCTCGAATTGGTTGTTTACATTTTATAAGCAAAAACGTTGTTTTTGTTTACAATTGGAAACATTATTCAAATCTTGACCGATCTTGGTGAAATTTGGCTATAATGTTGACAAAACCCCAGGAATTGAAAAGTGCTGAGTTACGGTCGATCCAATTGTTTGTTTACATTTTACATGTCAATAACCATATATCAACAAGCAAAGATTTTGAACTGCTGAACCGATTAGAATGAAACTTGTTATACAGGTTATTGGGCACTTAATTACTGAACATATATAACGTTTTCAAGAATTTTATGGTTTGAATTAAAAAAAAATCGGATATCTCGGAGTTAACGGTCCTATTAAACAACTAATTACCACTCTCTCTCTCTATTTCAATCGTTTTCTTAAAAGTATAAAAGGTCCCCACCTTTTATACTTTTAAGATCTTTTTTTCATGTTCTGCTACCGATGTTTACGCATAATGTTTGAATTTGTACCCACATCTAATATTTTTACTTTATTTTCTTTTTTATAGCGTAATCACTATATAATAAATCAGAGACGGTCAGACAATAATAGCTGGATGAGCCAAGTGTCGTCTGATAACGTCACACGACTGTCTTCGGCCACACCAACTTTAGCAACTTTTGCAAAGTCGAACAAATATATAACGCTATTAGGGGGTCATATAGATATTTACTAAGCTTCGTTTATTCCTGTATAGAGGGAAATGAAAGGCAAGACAAGTGTATTGTGCCAAGTGTGGAGGGGCTTCTCTGCCTTAAAAATCAGCATTGGAAATCCTGGCTTTTATCTGGGCTCGAACACCGAACACCGACCACCGGCGCCAGTGGGAAATATGCAACTATCTCTCCCACAAAGCAGGTCCTGTTTAGGGGATTATATTAGTTTACTAACTGCGTGGCAAAACTAAGCGTAGCAGTTATAGTAGTCTCATATTTTTCACAGCATTGTTCGCGAGACCCGATAAATCGACGGTCGACCGAAAAAACCTCAGGTGTTTAAACATAAAGAATGCTTAAAACCAATCTGGTCTGCATGGTTTTTGATTCACTGTTATAGACAAGGAGGCTAAGGGCTGTGTGTAGATATAGGAGGGCTGTGTGGAGATATTGGATTGCTGTGAAATATAGGGGGCTATGGAGATATAGTAGGGCTGTGTGGAGATACAGGATAGCTGTGTGGAGATATTGGATTGCTGTGAGATATAGTGGGGCTGTGGAGATATAGAAGGGCTATGTGGAGATATTGAATGGCTGTGGGGATATAGAAGGGCTGTGGAGATATACTAGGGCTGTAGAGATATAGAAGGGTTATGTGGAGATCTTGGATTGCTGTGAGGTATAGGAGGGCTGTGGAGATTGTGGAGATATAGAAGGGCTGTGTGGAGATATTGGATTGCTGTGAGATATAGGGGGCGCTGTGGAGATATAGTAGGGCTGTGGAGATATAGAAGGGCTTTATGGAGATATTGAAGGGCTGTGTGGATATAGAAGGGATGTGGAGATATAGTAGGGCTGTAGAGATATAGAAGGGTTATGTGGATATATAGAAGGGCTATGTGGGGTTATAGAAGGGCTATGTGGGGATATAGAATGGCTATGTAGAGATATAGAAGAGCTATGTGGGGGTAAGATGGGCTATGTGGGGATATATATGGGCTGAAAGGGGTAAGCAGAAATCTCTCATTTACTCGTGTCCGTCTGTTTGTCGAGACGACATCTCAATGAATTTCAATGAAATTTCCTGAGATATAGAAGGGCTATGTGTTGTGCCAAGTGTTTTAATAGTAAGATGAAGGATGATATAAACAACAAAACACGGTAAATACTTAATCAAAATATGACTCATTCGAGGCAATAACCTTTTCCCAACAACCCTCTAATTATAATATGACATCTCTTCATCAATACATAGGGTAAGGAAGAATTGGCTAAATTTTGGGGTGGATCCAGGAATTCTTTTGTAACATACTTTTCCATTTTTTCATACATTTATTTATTCACTCATGTTTGTCCATACAATATCTCCAAAAGTTATCAATGAATTCCAATGCCATTTTGTAGAAGGGTAGGCCAGAGGCTAATGAAAAATTGATTAAATTTTGGGGTGAATCCAGGAATTGTTACAGTTATCTCCCCTGCATCGTAACTTCTTATGTCTTGACAAAATGTATATCTATCTATCTATCTATCTATCTATCTATCTATCTTTATTAGTTTCATAATTTTTCGTTATTTGCATAAATAATAAAAACTCAATGAACAACTCTATACGACATATCGTCTGCTACCGCTGAATTTTTAATTGCATCTATCCCTTTCTCCCTTTTCTTAGTGAGAAAACCGCAAGGCAATCAGTTTGTAACATCAGGTTGACCGTTGAGTATATGCAAACAATTGTATCTACAAACAAACACATTGTTTAATTTTCAAAAAAAGAAATGTAATTCCCTACCCTTAAGAACAGTCTGTTTTTCCCAACAGATGGCGCCAGCAGAGTACGAACGGCAGTAAAGATTGTCAAGGTTTAGTGATAGTAACCATCAAAGCTATTCTTCCATTTCTTTTTAAATGTGCTAGGAAATTGCTAAATCGAATATGAAATTTCCATTGCGTAGGGTCGAGACTAAATGACAACAGCGTTTTATTACTTTAAGAGGGTCCTAACTCATTACAGATGTGGCTAATCAGAGCTCGGCACAAGAAAAATATATATCTTCGAACCAATTAGTTTTCGCTGCACGTAACCTTCTGTAGATCCATTTTGCCCTTATAATAAGAGTGCTAAAATTGATAGAACAATTCACAAACGCCCATCTCTGCGTGTTTTTCTCACCGGACTCAAACAGCAATGTTTAAATCAGTCTTTAATAATTCACCACTTCCCTGTGTCGTAGCGACCTCTGACTGAACTCTCACCAACTCATCCGCGCTGACTCTCCCGACCTATGATGAACTCTCACTAACATTGTGAATTTAGCACCACCTCTTATGAAGTCGGCGTCCCCTTAAAATAGCAATATGCCTATTCATTCGTTATTCTTTTAAAACTGTCATCTCCTTTCTCACCAACTACACTATTCTTTTTCAATTCAACACTGGCAACCTTAGAAATTTCACCCTGGTGATAACTCTTAACTCAAGCACAAATTGGTAGCCGCAAATCCTTCTTAACTAGACATTCTATTAGTTCAGCCCAGTGTATTAGGTTGTTAGGTTGAAATGTCAGTTTAATAGTAAGTTGAATGATGATATAAACAGCAAGAACGGTAAATATTTAATCAAAGTTTGAAGCAATAACCCTTTTCCAACAATCTTCATAGATAATATGCAATCTCTATAACAATTCTTTAGGTTTAATGGTTACAAATTCCGTAAAAGCACGAATTGTAGCTTCCCTATTATTGAACCTACGGATATGAAGTTCAAAATGCTTGAAAAGCTGATAATCTGCAGGAGAAATAGCTGAATATGGAGGATTCTGCAGGACTTTATATTCCAAATCTCTAAGCTTAGACACAGTCAGCTGAAAGGTGTAGGGTCTGGAAATGCCATGGAGCATTTCATTTAGTTCATGTAGGACCCATTTTCCCAACTTGTTTAACCTATTGCCTTGAGATGATGTGATATGGTTGCTGTTGAAGTCTTAAAGTCTACAGAAAATGCTCAAGCCGTTGTTCGTAGGTCGTTGGCCACTGCTATCGATAATTCTTCATCATTAAGAACAGGTCTGGGCTTCCCTCAATGTTTATTGTGGTATTCATATTTCCAAACCGTTCGCACTGCAGTAGTGTTCACTCCAAATGCTTTGTTGACGTTATCAGCAACTTATGTTCTAATTTGAATTCGTACTTGAAAATTAGTCTAACTTCTTGGGTAGACACCATTGCTGATAGAGGCTCAAAAACCTTCAATAATAACGTATTACATCTCTATTTACATTGAATGTGGGAAAAAATGCCATTACATTAGTAAATCTTTCATCTTTAGCATTATTCCCTATGATGCAAATAAACTCCATTTGATGTGTAACAACCAAAAGAGCATTCAAAGAGTTGTCCGGACGATTAAACTCCTTCTTGTTGTGTGTGTTGTTTACACGACGTTTCGTCCGTGTTAACGTCGTGTTAACGTCGTGTTAACGACACAAACAACAAAAAAGAATTCAATCGTCCGAAAAAAACTCTTTGAATGTTAATGACCCTTCTCAAAACTATAGACAGTAACCAAATACATGTTTTTTCAGTTGGTTAGGCACAGTCTTTCATAGGGAAATGGCATGGTAATCGATCGAACCAGGGTTTTATTTATCTGTTTATTTTAGGACTATCCTCATCTTTGCCGTTTATTTTAGTCTTTTCAAAACGTTTCGGTCGGTTCATTCTTCGGTCTTCTTGAGGTGAAATCTTTGGTTCGGTGCTGTTGGTCAATTCCGCTTGTAATCGGGCCTGTAGATTTCATTGTGTCGTACTGGTATCCTCTTCGGTTGACTCACCGAACCAATTTTTAACGCATTGTTGACTTATATTCCCCGTTTCTGCTCCTAACAACGAAATCACCCGATTAAGGCCGGAGAATAGACCAGCCGAAACCTTGGAGAAAAATAATGATAAAAAAATATTACAAACAATTAATCAAAATCTGTTTTTATTTCCTGAGATTGCAGGGGCCATTATGGATTTTGAGCAGAGGGAGGGGGGGGTCAAAATGAACTTACTAGTTTGGTAACTCTTCTATATAGCAATGTGAGTTCACCTTTTTGATCTCCTTAAAAAGTTCTGAACAAGATTTTAGAGGGAAAGAAACAAAAAACTTGCTTTATTTCCATTTCACAATTCAATTCTTTAAAAAAATTTTATTTTTTTTATTTAACAATTTAATTCTATTAAAAAAGCATTTTCCAGAAATTTAGGATACAGAACCACAAAACATGACTAAATGCATCCCTTGTTATGTTGATTGCGAAAAGTTTGTGTTCTTCTTGCGTAATGTTCCTGTTTTTAACTCTCAAAATCAGGCGATTAGAAGCAAAATGGTTGTCGCTTCAAATACTTATGACAGGTACTATATATGTGTGTGTGTGTG
>VCCN01003057.1:631601-644443 GCA_006491835.1 Architeuthis dux | reverse complement strand
GCTTGATTTGCCCGAAAATTTACACGGTTTTGCCCGAATTACTCTGATTTGCCCGAAATTAAACACTGTTTTGCCCGAATTCTTTTTGGGGGGGGGGGCAGTTGCCCCCCTACCCTTGGCTCGTACGCCTATGATGGTGGATGTAATCAATTATTAGAAAGAAGATAAATGAAAAGAGCAACACATGGTGACAAGTAAGCGGGTGCCGGCGGGTGCCGGCGTGTGCCCGACGGCTTGTCATCTGCAAAAGGGATTAAAACCTTATTCCTTATTCATAACAAAGAAATTGAAGGTCTTTTTTACCCAGCCTATTTTCTTCTGCTTTCTTATGTTTTCTAATCTCCCCTTTTTTCATTACATTATATACTTTCGCTTTTCTTCTTATCATTCTTTCTTTTATTCTGCCGTATCTCCATTATACTCTTTTTTCTGTCCACAATGTCACCCTTTCATTCTTTCTTTCTTTCCTTCTTTCTTTCTTTCTTTCTTTCTTTCTTATTCATTCTTTCTTTATTTTACATCTCTTATTTGTTCTTTCTTTCTTCTTTCTTTCTTTCTTTTACATCTCTTATCCGTTCTGTCTGTCTTTCATTCTTTATTTCTTTATTATTCATTCTTTCTTTATTTTACATCTCTTATTTGTTCTTTCTTTATTTCTTTTTTATTTCTTTCTTTCTTTTACATCTCTTATCCGTTCTGGCTTTCTTTTTTTCTTTCTTTCTTATTCATTCTTTCTTTCTTTTACATCTCTTATCTGTTCTTTCTTTCTTTCTTCTCATTCTTTCTTTTACATCTCTTATCTGTTCTGTCTTTCTTTCTTTCTTCTCATTCATTCTTTTTTTCTTTTACATCTCTTATCTGTTCTTTCTTTCTTTCTTTCTTCTCATTCATTATTTCTTTCTTTTACATCTCTTATCCATTCTTTCTTTCTTTCTTTCGTTCCCTGCTCAGTTTTTCTTTTTTCTTTTACACTTACTCCCTTTTCATTTTTTCCTTCCTTCCTTTCTTCCTTTATCTCTGTTTTTGCATTTATTCTATCCGTTTTTCTTTATTTTTCATTGTTTTTCCTTCTCTTCACTTATCTCTCTTTGTCTCTCTTTCCCATTTTCCCTACAATTATATTAAATTCGGCCCTTTCTCTCAGTTATTCATATATCTCTTTTTTTCCTCAACCTTTCGTTTCTTTCTTTTCTGTCTTCCCTTATTTTGTATTGCTTTCTTTTTATTTTGTATTACATTCACAGCTAACTGAGGGTGTCATGGCGTGACTATCACCTGCTGTCGACCGCCTTGTCTTGAGGCCTGTCACCCCTAGGGCGTCGATTTTCTTTTTTTTTTGGCTGTTGTTGTTATTGTTATAGCATTTGTTGTTTTTTTCTTCTTCTCTTTTGTTTGTCTTCTTTGCGTCTCTTGTATTTGCATGGCTTGTTATGTTACTAAGTTCTTCGCATTGCGTCTAGCAAAGGGAAGTGTGCGTGTGTCTTAAGAGTCACTATCGATTAAACCTATACTCATATTTAACGCCATATTTATATGCCATCAAAATCAGTGACGTTTGGTCGGGACGAAATGACTTTCTCGCTTCTACGTACGTTAAAGTAAAAAGCTCTGGATATGCGCAGCTATACACATTGTTATATATACGTGATAGAATAAAAAATACCAATTAACTATTTTTAGTCCTGTGATCTTTATAGCGACGTCCAAAATAACCTTCCTTGCGTTTGGCAGAGGATCGAAATCTATTTCTGGTGATATAAAACAAACAAGATTATAAGCTGATTTTAAGTCGCTTTCTCCGCCTTGAATTTTATTGGTGACATTTTATCCACTGATTTGTTGAAACTGATACAGGTTTCCCCCGCTATTCGAAAATATAACGTTCGTAAGCCCAAATGGCGTAAAGCGAGGAAACAATTACCATTAAATTATATGGTAAACATTTTTAAGCGTTCCCAGACCCCCAATATAACCTTCTTCTATGTTTACCAGTTTTACGCCAAGCGTAACAACCGTACGGGCTCTCTTGGGCTTTTCTCATTCCTTGGGACACATCTTGGTGACGAATGCACAAAATACATCGAGATAAAACACAGATGCTCAGAGACATTGTTCAAAGCTCTGGCGGCTTGAAGTCTTTCGTAGAGCGAACTTTTGTAAAGCGGGGTTACCTGTATAACCAACTTCAAAGTTTAGCTTAGTCTGGCACAAGGCCAGAAATCTGCAGTATCCAGTAAAGATCTTCCTCCCCTCCTCTCTCTCTTTATATATATAAAGAGAGAGAGAGAGGGGGGGGACGAATGATTTGTTTTTTCGATCTTAAGCCATTCGCCTGATGAGTTGCCTGTGGCAATGAAACGGACTGTCAATCTGTAGCGTATATCTATCTATCTATCTATCTATATATATATATATATGTTGTCAAATCCACAGACAGCGCTGTTTCGTCGTTTATACGACTCATCAGTGTGGCTACTGACTATAAGTGCATATATATATACATACATATTAGGTTGATATAAACGTTTCCAGCATATTTTGGCAAAATCTTTTGTTAATATAAATTCGTAGCATCATTATTCAGTCTTTGAAGTATTTTCCATAGCTTTCTATGACCTCACACCACCTTAAAAGTACAATTCGGGTTTCAATTTGATGAATTCTTCGAGGATTTTTTCGATATCTTGAAATGGTTGGAACCGCTGATCAGAAAAGGGCTGTTACATGGAGCGAAACAAATGGTAGTCGAAAAGTGAAAGGCCTGAAGAATACGCTGCACGTGGAAGAACTTCCCGACCAAGCTCGTTTACTGCGTCGCATTTGTAACACGACGACCGGTGTTGTCATGCAGCAAAACTACTGGTCGACTTCCATGCTCAGAAGAAGGTATTTTCTGTTGCAATGCTTCATTCAAACGAGCCAATTGCTCACTAACAGTTTGTGCAGGTTCCGGCAATTCGTAATAAACAATTCCCTTTGATTACCACCAAACACAGATAAGAACTTTTTTCCCCGGTAGTGTCCTTTTAGGTTTGGGTGTTGAAGGCTGTCCTAGATCTACCCACGATTTTCTTCAGATTGCACTCTTCCAATAATTCTTTTTTTTGTCAAACTCCAGTCCAAGTTTATTTTCCACAATCCTCACCAAATTTAGGGGAGTAAACACTTCAATGTTTGTCTATCACGCCACGTTAAACCAAACCTATACATAAAATTAACATTTCCCTATCGTGATTTGAAATCACGACCACGTGATTAGAAGATGGCTCTCTTACCAACTGAGCTAAACTGACAGGTCGTATATACCTTATATACCAAGACTTATACACATACGCATGGGCTTATTTCATTCTAATAAATAAATATAGAAAAAGAAAATGTTATAATTTGTTATTTATTATATATACAATATAGGAGGGAGGAGAATTTGGATAATCCAAGGGGGGGGGGATAAGGCTATTAGGTAAAAAATAAAAGTCCAGTCTAGAGATAGGGTTTTCTGCACTTCTATCTATCAAGTCGAAGACTCGAAATAAGCTCCAAGTTGAGAATGAATTAAGATCTGCTCTCTCACTAATAGACCCACAAATCGAAGAACTAGTAGCAAAAAAACAAGAACAGAGATCACATTGATGTGTATATCAGTTATGATAGCAGAATTCTTATTTTTTTTGTAATAAATTGAATTTCAAATGATGTGTTCTAATTATTCTCGCTTGCTTTCTTTGAGTAACAAATACACCGCAGCAGCTGTACAATTATAACATTAAACTAATTCTTAGTATGATGCTGTCTAATTATACGTAAAATAAAGTTATTATTTGAAATTATTCTTTGTTGCAGCTTAATAAATGGAAGGGGGGAATACTAGCAAAAGGTTGGGAACCACTGGACTAAGAGAAAGCCTTGTTTTCAAATCAGTTGTTTTTGATGTCCAAGATAAAGTTGTAGTAATGAGTTTCATCGTCCCGATGATTTCAGTTTTATGCATTAACAGTTAAACTCTATATTATTTGAAACTATGGAAATGGTGACATTAGGAGTTCTCTCGATTATCTTTGCTTAGTATGTTAGTATGACAAAATAGTGGGAAATAGAGGGGTAGGAAGATTGTGTTACGCCAATCTTCTTCCCTCCATCTGATTTGGTAAGTAAAACTAATCGTAGTAAATATTAGTTGCATTCATAATATTTACTAAGCATAGCTTAATACGGCACAAAGCTAAACGGTGGTAGGAAGATTGTACTACGCCAGTCTTCCAAGTAGGAAGGGCATACCTGTATGCAAAAACCTGGGCTCGAACACCAACCCCTGGCTCCAGTGGGAAGTAGGTACTAACTATTTCATCCACAATGTTCTCACTACTATCATCGCTTAGTATAAAACAAGACCAAATGCGGGTTGGGAGTGAAATAGAGGTGTACCAAAACCATGAGTAAACCCCTAATTTCTTTTATAAACCAAATATAGCAGGATTTTATTATTTCTAGTGGAACATTACACAATCAAAACGGATATTATCATTATTTATTCAGACATAATTTTGGATTTTGTATACAAAATATGAAATGTGTATCTAGTCTACAGACTTGTTACTTGAAATAATAGATATGGATGTATTAATCATCGGGGTTCAGTTTGCCACTACATACCAATAGTAAACCGATCACCCTCTTTATGTCCATATACATGTTACGCTAAGATGTATTAATCGGGGGGGGGGGTCAGTTTATTACTTCACAACAATTGAAAACCGATCCCCTACTTTATTGATCCCCCACTTCATGTACAGAGATTTTTTTAAAGAGTCTAAAATCTGTTTTAAGTACGTGAATCGTTTTCTCTTAAACCATCGTATCCAGACATATGTTGGGGCTATGTATGGAAAATATCAAAGTTGTAGCTGGTCTACACACTTAAATATGAACAGATATTTAGTGTGACCAAATATTTAAATTACTGAAACCCATTCAAACCATGTTACGCCAATCTTCCAAGTATGGAAGGTCTATATACAAAAAATAATTCAAAATCGTGTTTTTTTCCTTCTAATCCGGGCTCGAACGTGGATCTCTGGCACCGGTGAGAAGAACATAACAATTTCGACCATAATGCGTCCTCTGTTATCGCTATGCTCAAAATAAAGTTCTTAAACCATCGTATTCAGACATACGTTGGGGCTATGTATTAAAGTTGTAGCTGGTCTACACACTTAGATATAAACATATATATAGTGTGACCAAAGATTTAAATTACTGAAACCCATTCAAACCCTGCTACACCAAAGTAGGGAAGGTCTGCGCGCATACAAAAATCATGTTTTTTAATCTAATCCGGGCTCGTACGTGGATCTCTGGCACCGGTGGGAAGTATGTAACAATTTCAACCATAATGGTGTCCTCTGCTATCTCTATGCTCTAAATAAAGTGAAAAGATAGATTTGAAATCGTGGCGTCAGCTGTTGTTTACTCAAATACTCTTTGATATAAACAATGATTAAGCTAAAAAATCTAGCCTAAAATTACTGGCGACAACCACAGTCAATTCAGTATTCTTTTGTTTTTAGCATCTTTTTTTTTACTTTGACCTTAACTTAACGGAACGAAGTTGGTTGCTCTACTAAGTAAGCTGCCATCTGTTTAAATATTGAAGCTCTTCCCCATTAAGTATTTCTTTGATCTTCTCGTTTCAATGGTTCTACTTTTTGAGGGGAAAAATGAATTGTTTCATGCGAAACAATTGGATATTGCATGATTTAGTTTGTGCCATCGACTAATTTCTTTTTTCCAGTTTCTTTTTTGATCGGCATATATCTTTTATTAATTATTTCATTCATTTTGTTTTTCACTATTTCTTTTGTATAGAAGCTTTTACCTGCCTTTTTGTCAAACTCCAGACCAAGATGGAGTTGACATTGTCTTCCCCCGTAACAACAAGAACTAATCCCCACCTAATTCAGGGGGAATAAACTCTCCACTGTTTGTCTATCATCTTCAGTTGGAATAGAAATAGGAGTGGAGTTTGAACCTGCAGCAGGCAGGCTTGTTTCATGTTATTCTTCCGCAGGGTAAAAAAAGACTCATCTTTTATCCACACGGCTGGTACACTTGAAGACCGTAGAATGGATCGAAGCCGTTTGGTATCAACAAAAAATAGTCCGAACAATGTGAATACATATTTCAATAATCCGAACAATGTGAATACATATTTCAATAATCCGAACAATGTGAATACATATTTCAATAATCCGAACAATGTGAATACATATTTCAATAATCCGAACAATGTGAATACATATTTCAATAATCCGAACAATGTGAATACATATTTCAATAATCCGAACAATGGGAATACATATTTCAATAATCCGAACAATGTGAATACATATTTTAATAATCCGAACAATGTGAATACATATTTCAATAATCCGAACAATGTGAATGCATATTTCAATAATCCGAACAATGTGAATGCATATTTCAATAATCCGAACAATGGGAATACATATTTCTGCCATCTTTTACGTTTATTCTTTCCTGACACATTGCCTTCTTTGCCCCCTCCCTTACTCCCACTCTTTCTTTCTTTCTTTCTTTCTTTCTTTCTTTCTTTCTTTCTTTCTGTCATTCTTTTCTCTTCTCAGATCTGTCTTTATGTTATTACTATCCTCGTGCTATGTAGCCGGACTACGCCCAGCCCTAACTGTTCATAGTAGAAACTTGACATTTTGTACACACACTCCCACCAATGAGTAGGGATAATGCTTTTCTTTTCTTTTAAAAAAAATTCCCCTCCAAAATAGGGTTCTAGTGGGGGGTTCAATTTTCAATGTAAGCTTCTGATCAATTGGTCACTAGTTTGTGCCCGCTTGTTTTTTTAAAAATTATTCATGTGTTCACACATTTATATCTATCTATCTATCTATCTATCTATCTATCTATCTATCTATCTATGTAGCCGGACTTCGCCCAGCCTTAACTGTTCATAGTAGAAACTTGAAATTTTGTACACACACTCCCCTCAATGAGTAGGGAAAATGCTTTTTTTTTTGTTCTCTGAAAATTCCCCTCCAAAATAGGGTTTTAGTGGGGGGTTAATTTTCAATGTAAGCTTATACTAAATTGGTCAATAGTTTGTGCCCGCTTGTTTTTTTGTTGAAAATTCAGACATTTTTTAGTGATAACAGCCCAACCTTTTAATTGATCACCCCACACAGCATATATGGCAGTGATTCATAATTTCATTTGGAATGCTAGTCTTTTGTTTGTTTATTCTTTTTTCTTTTACACTTTTCATTGTTTCTTTCCTTCATCTTTTGTTTTTTTTCATTAACATTTAATCAATCCGTCTTTCTTTATTTTTCATTGTTTTTCCTCCTCTTCACTTACCTCTCTTTGTCTCTCCTTGTCTCTCTTCCTCTTTTCTCCTACAATTATATTAAATTTGGACCTTTCTCTCAGTTATTCATATATCTCTTTTTTTCTCAACTTTTCCTTTCTTTCTTTCTTTTCTGTTAGAAACCATCAACTAGAACTGTCACCAAAACTGTCAACATAGATTTCTTCAGTTTTCAAGTTGGTCTCGCTGACTGGCTGTGTATGCATCGCGCGTACAGGCCGCACCAATGGAGCTAGAGGGCTGACAATTTAAGAATTTACTCCTTATTATGTCTACAAAAAACGTTTTTGTATTTTGAAAATTTCCCTCCTGAATAGGTTTTCAGCTCAATTTACACTGAATGTTTATGCTAAATTGGACACTAGTTTGTGTCCAGCAGCATTTACGCTGATTTCTTTTTGAAAATTCAGATTTTTTTTTAGTGATCACTGCCCAACAAAATGCGAGAGAAGTAACTTATTCATTGGTAACCCTTATTTCCAATTTGTTAATTGATCACCCCAACACAGCATGCTGCCAAAAGACGTTGGTCACGTGACGGTTTCTATTGAGTGACTAACCAGACCTGTCTTTTATTTTATTTTTCTTCCTTTCTTTTTTTTTGTTGCATTTACAGCTAACAGAGGGGTTTCTTTCTTTTTGCCTTTCTTTCTTTCTTTCTGCCCTTCTTTCTTTCTTTCTATTTTCGCCTAACCTTCCAATCTTTTTTTTAATTTACCCAATCCCAAATCAATTGTCTCTAAACTTAAATGCCTTTCTTTTTGCCTTTCTTTCTTTCTTTCTTTCTTTCTTTCTTTCTTTCTTTCTTTCTTTCTGCCCTTCTTTCTTTCTTTCTTTCTTTCTGTTTTCGCCTAACCTTCCAATCTCTTTTTTAAAAAGATTTACCCAGTCCAAAATCAATTGTCTCTAAACTTAAATTCCTACGCTATAACCATTCTGATGTGTCCAAAGTGTAAATATTAAATAGTCGTAAGAAAAAAACCCCAACCATTTATAAGCAAATATACATTTGTTAATCAAAGATTCGCAGCAAATAAATTACTTGGGATTTCTTAGTTGATTACTGGGTTTTCGTGATGTGCCTTTGACAGTGAGTAAAACAAACTTGTCCTAAGTGAGAGAGTACTTAAGGTAATAACGAAAGAACAAAAAAACGGGAAAAAACCCCGGAGCAATAAATAAACCCGTCCAGAAGTTAAATGTAGTTTGACTCGTCCAACCAGTTCCAACAGTCAACGCTGATACGCACAAGTGTTAACATTTAATACTACAGGGTCAGTACTCATAAAAGAATGGCATGGCCTATCTTAATATACTAATATATTTAGCGTGTTCGAATTACAGGGGTTCGGAAGTCAAGGCGCGGCTTATTTTTTGCCATTTAAAAAGAAATACACGACAGGAGCATTGGACCGAGCAATATCTAACATGTAGGAAAATACGTTAATAAAATACGTGTTATCTCGTCTGTGGCAGAAGACTGACAACTTGCTAGGACGAGTTATCTCGTCCCTTGCAGTGGAAAGGTTAAAAAGGATGAACCCTTCGAATGGCAACAGTCCGTAAGCATTTTCAGCAGCGTGAAACCTACACGAATCACTTACTGCCAGATAATATTTTTAGCATGCTCGAATTATAGTGGTTCGGAAGTCAAGGAGGGACATATGTTTTGCCATTTAAAAAAAATACACAACATAAGCATTGTACATATCTAACAAAATCTAATAAAATACGTATTATCTCGTCTGTGGCACAAGACTGACGACTTGCTAAGACGAGTTATCTCGTCCCTGGCAGTTGAAAATGAATGGCAACAGTTCGTAAGCATTTTCAGCAACGTGAAATCTACACGAATCATTTACTGCCAGATAACCTCCAGAAGAGTATGCATACAATAGTATCGAGTGATATCAACACGATTGTCCAAAACTTGATTGTTAAAGTTTGACTTCTGTACAAATTAAAACAACTTGGAACAAAGGCAGCAGAAGCAGCCCGTAGATGGTTTACAGCGTTTCGTGAAGGTGAAGTTAGTAAACGTACTGCTCAAACAATGGAGGTTTTCAACTGGAAATAAGTTATCTGGAGATGCATCTCGTGAAGGAAGGCCAGTAAGCATTGATTATCACGAACTGAGGATTTGTGTTCAATCGAATCAGCTTCAAACGTGTTAGATGCTTGCATTAAGGTTCAACACAAGTGATGAAAGTGCATGTCTGCACCTGCACTGAATCGGGGAAAAAGATACACTTTAGTGAAATGAGTACACGATGAACTCAGTGAATTAAACAAACAAACAACAAAACAAAAACACGTACTTTCTTGGCTATCTAATATGTTAATCAATTGTAAACTTACTGACGAATCTGTTTAGTATCGATATTTTCTTTAGTTATTAGAAAGGTCATTAATATTCAAATGGTTCTTCGGACGATTGAACTCCTTCTTGTTATTTGTGTTAACACGAACGAGTTCAATCGTCCGAAGAACCATTTGTTTAGTATCGATAGATAATAATTATTTAAAATTCGCAAATGGTTTCGTTGTATCTTTGAAAAAATAAAGTTAAAACTGTCAGGTAAATAAATCATAGCAGATTTCCGAGGGCTCAAAAGTTCTTCACTTCAAAAATGAGGATTGTATTACGCCGATCTTCTAAATAAGGAGTGCCTGCCTGCTTGCCTTGAAAATCAGCATGCGAAATATTGGCTTTTATCTGGTTTTGAACACCGAACAAGTGCGCCCGAAGTTGACACACAACTCTCTCAGTCACGGGACAAGCTCTTGTAGTTATTTACTAAGCTTAGCTTAGTTTGGCACAAGGCCACTCATGCAGCACCCTGTGAGGATTGAACTCAAACTCAGAAGCAACAGTCTATACATTAGGCGCCTAAGAAAATCTCGATAGATAGATAGATGGATAGTTGGATATGAACAAATTTAGCTAGATAGATAATGAAGAGACTAAGATAGACAGATAGATAGATAGATTGATAAATATGAACGCATTTAATTAGTTAGTTAGTTAGTTAGATAGATAGATAGATAGATAGATAGATAAATATACACATGTAAATATATAAATACTGCTGTCATATTGGATTTGGGAAGGTGGTGGCTAATTTAGCTCACCCGTTGCCAGTATTTTCTGGTGAGCATTCAGATTGGTGCAACCTCATTCATTGGGGCCCTACTAGGAATAACTCTGAGAGATAGAAAAAGATCAACATGGATCAGAGGGAGGACTAGAATGAAGGATATTATACAAATAATTAAGCAGCAAAAATGGAGATGGACTGGTCACCTAGCAAGAAGAGATGACAATAGATGGGTGGGGGAGACTAACCGATTGGTGCCCATGGGACAGTAAACACAGTAGGAAAAGACCAGACACAAGATGGAGTGACGAGAATATTGAATGTTATTCTTTAATTCTATGTTTTAGAAAGGTTTGCCGGTAGGACGTGGCAGAGGTTAGCACAATCTAGGTCGTCATGGAAGATGATAGGAAAGGCCTTTGTTCGCAGTGGATTTATAACGACTGCTGCTGCTGCTGCTGATGATGATGATATGAATAGTAGATCAAGATACGTATAACATATTTCACTTGGGCTCGAACACTCACGTTTTGTACTGTGGGAAATTCGCAACTATTTCAGCCACGGGCCAGGTCATACATAAAAAAGTGCTACTCAAAATTTTGGGGAATTTGAAAAACATGCGCACGAACCAAATATAGTACAGATTTTTGCGGCTTCCCTTTGTGAGCAGTACACTTAGTGAGCCACTGTGATACATGCGCAGCGCGAATATAGTACGGAACTCTGCCGCCATTCTTTGGGGGCAATACCGTAACACCTAGTTTCCACCATCTTCTTCGGAGTACTATTTCGAACAAGACGGTGGAAACTAGGTATTTGTGTAATTTTTGTTTTCGTGGTCAATTTCCTCGATTATTTGGTTAGTACCACGTATTTATCAAGGTTAGCATTGCTTAATACAGTGGTTTTCAAACTGTGTACCACGGCACACTAGCGTGCTGGAACTATAATCTATCGAGTGTGCCACGTAAATCTTTCCAAATACGCAAACCTGTATTTCGAGCCTTGAATGTGTTCAGTATCGGTATTATATCTGTCCCGCTTCCGCAACTGAGTTGCTATCACTCGATTTTCTGCGATCTCAATCATTTTAGTGACAGATGAAAGGAAAAGGGTGTGATTTGTACGTATATCAATAGTCCGCACCAATGTGGTCTGCAAGCTTTGCAAAGTACATGTGTGCTTGAACAAAGACAGAAACTGTTTTGAGGCATACCACACCCCATTATAATAGCTTGTTTTTGGCCCGCACAATAAAATCGACCCGGAGGTGTTATTTCTTTTGTCAATATCAATTTGTTTTATATATCTATTCATTATATTGAATATCTTTAATTCTACGTTTTATTTAACTCACTACTTTAATTTTTTCAATATTTTCCATTTTTGGTCACTTTTTGGGCGAGGCACCATATATGATCATTTCAATATTTTAGATATCAAAACAACTTTTTTTAATGTTAAACTAGACCTAATTACAAGATATTTTCAGTTTTCTGAGATTTTTCTGTGCGGTTTGCCCCATATCTAAAATATTTTTAGGGGTGTCCTATAAAGGGATTTAACCAAAAGAAAGAATGAGAGGGATTGAGTTTTACTTCAACAAAGTAGTAGTAGTAATAGTATTTTTAGTATTAGTAGTATTAATAAGCGATTGTTTTATAGTAGTGACGCATAAAGATGTCAGGCTGAGTGGTTCTTCGTTGTTTACAGAGTCTTTCGACTAATAAGAAAACTGATGTGACTGTTGTTTGTGTTTAGCCGTGATCGTCTAGTGGTTAGGACCCCACGTTGTGGCCGTGGTAACCCAGGTTCGAATCCTGGTCACGGCATTTGAAACAAACAGCTTGTTTTTTTTTAAACAAGAAACAATAGACCTTATTTACACCGAGCGAACAAATATTATTTAGTTTTTTGAATATTCTCAGAAGTACACCTCGCCTTTTACGGCACGCGATGGTTCATTTTAGTTCGGTTCCAGATCAGTCAAGTTGTCAGCTCCTTTCAGCTTTGTACTTCATTTTAGTTCGGTTCCAGATCAGTCAAGTTGTCAGATTCTTTCAGCTTTGTACTTCGTTTTAGTTCGGTTCCAGATCAGTCAAGTTGTCATTTTAGTTTGGTTTCAGATCAGTCAAGTTGTCAGATCCTTTCAGCTTTGTACTTCATTTTAGTTCGGTTCCAGATCAGTCAAGTTGTCAGATTCTTTCAGCTTTGTACTTCATTTTAGTTCGGTTCCAGAAAAAGAGGCTAATGTTGTCAACAGTCTAGAATAAGAAAAAAATGATCAAAATTGGGCATAGCATTTTGGGGCTTTTTCGTTAGTCTCCACCAGACCAACATTT
>VCCN01003057.1:343102-353222 GCA_006491835.1 Architeuthis dux | reverse complement strand
GCAGTTTTTGGACATTTTTCATAACCAATGCATAAGACAAACTGAATAAAACAAACATCGGAAAATCTCTCAGATAATCAATGAGATTGTATATTAGAATAAATATGTATAAAGAACATCATTTTCAACCATTTTTTTCTTTCTTTCTTTGAGGAAACCTTTTCCTGCCTTCAGTTCCCTGAACCTTGCGCATAGCAACAATCTGTTTCAGGTGTTGTTACCCAGCATTTCCCATGTCTTGCTGGATACTTCACATCTCTCTCGAAACGACTCCAACAGGAAATTAAAACCTTATTTTCTGTCAATTAGAAACCGTCAACCAAAACTGTCAACATAGGTTTCTTTCAGTTTTGGTATCAAAATACAGGCACACCACTTTTAATTCAGATAAAATTACCAGCAGGCACTTCTCAAGGCTTCCACACTAGCTCAAGGTGGCATTGTGTGTGGAGCCATCTCTTAATTGTTTATATTGCAATGGTTGTTACTGCTCCATCAATTAAAAAAATTCTCAGCTTAATTTTCTTACATTTACCCCTAGTAATGGCTTCCAAGCAGTTGTCAGTGGTGGTGTAAAGCGCAAACACAAGTCCATATCGATGCAAGAAAAATTAGAAGTGTTGAGAAAACTCGACAGTTTATCACTTTGGGAGTGGTAGTATTTCACTGTTATTTGTAAGTACAATACTGTATTTGTTTTATTAATATACCTGTATTTATTTCATTTATATTAATAAACTATCATTTATATTAGTGCATTGCATTTAACCATTAAATTCATATTTAGTTTCTTTCAGTTTTCAAGTGGGTTTGCCTGGCTATGTAAGTATCACACGTACAGGCCGTTTTTAGAAACCGTCAACATAGGTTTCTATCAGTTTTTAAGTTGGTCTGCCTAGCTGACTATGTATGTATCGTGCATACAGGCCGTACCAATGGAGCTAGAGGGCTGAAAATTTCAATATTTACTCCTTATATGTCTAGAAAAAGCATTTTTTTTTGCTTTTTGAAAATTCTCCCCTAAATAGGTTTTTAGTGAGGGATTCAATTTGCAATGTAAGTTTATGCTAAATTGATCACTAGTTTGTGATCGTTTTTTTGTTGTTGAAAATTCAGACTTTTTAGTGATCACTGCCGAGCAAAATGCAAAAGTAACTTATTCATTGATCACCCCCAATATGGCATGCTAGAGGTTGGTCACGTGATGGTTTCTATTGAGTGACTAACCAGACTATTTTTTTCTTTTTTGAGGAAACCATTTGGTGCCTTGAGTCCCTCAAACATTTGGCACACTTAGTTCTCACACCATTATTTTTATTATTTATAATTGAGTATTTGCACTCGTATCTGGTGACTTTCACAGGAGATCAAATGACAGAAAATCTTACTACTCCAGCACTTTCCTCAGTATTCTAGCTGATTTTAGTATTTGTCATCTGGATCTCAATTCTTCTTCGGATTTCCAATTTTCCTAAACTTTCCGAAAAGCTTTTCAGGACTCTTCCAAGCATGCCAGTAATGATGGACACAATCATCTTTTGGTTCTCCAGCAAGATCTTGATATTTCTGTTAGATTATTACTATTAATACTCAAATAGGGAAGGGAGTGGTGATGGTGTCATACGGCATGATTTAATATACAGAGGAAGCCTCTTGCTGTGATCACTCTGGGGCAGTCTTTTAGATAACAATAACTGACTGATAACATTAAGGAAAGAAATTAAAAATTGGAACAATTTATATCCATTGTTATATATTTATATTCATTCCATGATTATTAGAAAAGGCTTCCTCTGTACTTGTTAATGCCATTATGAATTTTACGAGGTGCTACCCAAAAGTTTGAGGAATTTGAACAGATTAAGATTAATCAATATGTTCATCTGTCAAGTTTACCTAGTGTTTCCCTGTATCTTGCTGGACATTTCACACATCTCTCAAAAATCATTCCATCTGCAAATAAAGAACCTTATTTTCTGTAAGTTTTTTTTCTTAAGTTCCTGAACTTTTGGGTAGCACCTCATGTCCTTCCAAACCATTTGTTAGAGAACTGGGTTTGTGTTTCACAGGGTGCTCCCAATACTTTGGGTAGTACCTCATATATTACTAACAATCCATCTATGGCAAGTGCTCATAATGGACAAGGATTAAGTGGTCATCTTCTCTAAAGAACGTGTGTTTTTTTTAATTTTTTATTTTAAATATTAAAAAATGAGAAAGAAAAAAGAATTTCAAAATGAAAACAAAAGTCAGTTTTTAAGATTTATATGCAAAAATATACAAATCTTTATTAATGAATATACATTACATGAAAAAAAAAATGGGAATTTTGAAGGCAAGAAAAATGTTTGGAAAGGGGAAAATTTACAAAAGAAATGATAATTAAATATTGAAAAAATGGAATTGTTTTTTTTTAAAAAGTAAAATTGAGGAGAAAAAATGACAGATGTCCGTAAAAAAGATGGAACGTATTAGGTAGAAAAAAGAAAAAAAAAAAAAAAAAAAAAAAAAAAAAAAAATTCCTTACTTGATGCTCGAAAACTGGGGGAAGAAAAACCCCATTATTTAGTGTGTATCAGTATCATTAAAACAGGTCCAAAATAACTAGGTAAATTATTGAATTTGAATATGTTCGGAAAAAAAAAAAAAAAGATCAAATTTGATCCCTAAAGGTGTCTAAATAACTAGATATAGGATTGAATTGAAAAGAAAAATATTTTTTTTTATGCATTTGTGATAATATTATTAATGGGGTCAAAAATAAATATTTTATGGGACTTGACATAAAAACAAATTTTTTTTTTTGGTAAAATCAAACCCTATGCTAAGAAAAATATCAATTTTTTTTTTTTTATCCATGCATGTTTTAGTATCACTAAAGGGGTCCTAAATAACTATATTATGAAAAATAACTAAATTTGAAGTGAACTTTACATCTGAAAACAATTTGTTTTATTTCATGCATCTGTTAGTATCGTGTATTATGGGATTTAAATCAAGCCCTATGCTGAAAAAATAAATAAATAAATTTTTTTTTGTACAGGTGTTTTTAAAGGAGTCTAAAAAAATTATATCACTGGATTTGAATTGAAACTTATGCTAAAAAAAAAAAACCAACAACAATAGAATATACAGTGTGGCCAAGTATATTTTTGAGAGAATGGAAATATTGTTAAAAAAATGATAGAAATGCATTTAAAATGTATGTAACCTTTGGGAATACTAGCAGGTGACAGTGAATCTGTGTGATAATATGAACTGAATAATGTAGCTGTGTTATTTACATGTTTTTCATTGAAATTAAGATTGAAGGGGAGATGTTTATGAGATAAGTTTATAAAAGAATTAGGCGTTCAAAGTAATAATTTTATTGAGTTGTTTGTTTTTATTTTCTAAATTTTGCACAGTTTTCATAGTTGAAATTGGTTTGGGATTAAAATACTGCTCGTGTATTGCAACTTTGAATGTGTTATCAACGGTATGATAAGGGCTATTCAAATTTTAAAAAAAATGCTTTTAAATAGTGTTTCATTGTGAAAAATACAGGTATACCTTGGTTAGTGCGGTTAATTCCATCCAAAATTTTCTGTACTTTTCAAAACCGCACTGTTCAAGTCTTATTATAATTTAATTTTTTTTTTCAGCTTATACTTGGTTACATTAATTTGTACAGCAATACCTCAACCATACTACATCAAAACCCGCACTAATCAAAACCGCACCATTCAAGGTATTCCTGTACAAACACAATCTTTGCAATCTCCACAGGAGGGAACAAAAATAATATTAATGATTAAAATATTTTGATGAAAAATGATTTTTCCTTCTTAAATAAAGTGAAATTTGTATGCTAAATGCAGTTTAAGTCCTTTAGAAAATTTACACACACATACACACATGCAAAAATTTCAAAATCACACACCTCTCATAAGTTTATATATACATCAATCACATATTGTAAAACAGTGTGTCACCAACCAAAAAATGTATACATACTTTGTTTATTAATAGCTAGAGTTATTATTTGAGAGTTAATTAAATACTTCTGTAATGAAAAATAAATGCTTTAAAGTTTAAAAAGAAAAGCATTAGATGTTTATGTTTAAATGATGTATCTATTTTAAGTGTTCGAAATGGTAAGAAAAGGCTGATAAAATGTACATACGTTTTTTTTGTTATTTGAAGAGAATTATCGAACAATTGCAAGAGCTATGTTAGTTGATATTAATTATAACTTATTCCTGATGATGAAAAAAAACTTTCAGGTAATAAATAGCTGCTATTAACAAAGTGCATACATATCTCATGTGGAGACACCCTGTGTATACAAGATAAATATAATCTTGTAAGTAAATATAATCAGATGAAAAATGATAAATATCAATAACTTCTGATATGTAAACAAAAGGTATCAAAATACAGGCACACCACCAATTTTCCAACAATGGATGATCCGGTACCTCTTTTAATCCGGATAAAATTACCAGCAGGCACTTGAATGTCTCAAGGCTCCCACACTAGATCAAGGTGGCATTGTGTGTGGAGCCATCTCTTAATTGTTTATATTGCAATGGTTGTTACTGCTCCATCAATTTTGAAAAATTCGCAGCTTAATTTTCTTACATTTACCCCTAGTAATGGCTTCCAAGCAGTTGTCAGTGGTGGAGTGTAAGTGCAAACACAAGTCCATATCGATGCAAGAAAAGTTAGAAGTGTTGAGAAAACTCGACAGTTTATCACGTTGGGAGTGGTAGTATTTCACTATTATTTGTAAGTACAATACTGTATTTGTTTTATTAATATACCTGTATTTGTTTATATTAATAAACTGTATCATTTATATTGTATTGCATTATAAGTGTACTGCATTTAACCATTAAATTCATATTTAATTTTTGTTCAAACTTCTAACAGTTCTGATGCTTTAAAGATGTACGTAATTAGTGGGTCAAAGGTGTATTATTGAATTATGACTCTGGTCCGGCAAAATGGATATCCCGGCACAGCTCTGGAACCAGGGTTGCCAGAAAATTGGTGGTGATCTACTTATTACAATTCATCTTTACTCTCTATTCCTTTATTTTCTTCATCTGATGGTTATTACCAACAAAATTATATTTATATATAATGTCCAGATATGTTTTTTTTTAATAATTATTTCTGTTCACATTTCCATTTCTGTGGTCCTTTTAAAGGCTAGCAAAATCCAAAGTCCGTTCCCTTTGTGTAGGGGGTGTTATCGGCCGAAATTCAAAGATGGACTCATCTGTTGAACTTTCATAGCTACTGGGTGATGTGGAGCAGGAGGGAGTGGGTGGAGTCTGTGGTGGTCGGGGAGTAACTGTACACAAATCATCATCATCAGCAGCAGCCTGGTAAGAGAGTTTCACTTTGGTACCAGTTTTTCTGGTTCGGTGGTTTGTGGTGGAACCTTTCTTCTTGCGGGTGATTCGAAAATCAGAGGCACATTTGCCCTCTCCAGCCAGAATGTGGTCAAGTCTACGACGGCGAGCATTAATGAACCAGTTGCTCACCTGCCTAACAGTAATTCCCATATCGGCAGCCATTTCTTGCTTGGTCATTTCGGATGGGTATGCATTGTATCGGTTCAGTTCTAACCAGGCCATCATTTTCATGACGCATTCCTTGGGCAAATTGCCACGCCTCTTACGAGAGATAGCATTTTTGCCTTTTAGTGTATTTCTGGGGGAACGAGCAAGATTTACTAGAGAAACCGGACGAGTCTTGGTAAAAATGGTAGTAGATGAAACATCGCTGCTTGCATCCAAATCCACGGAAGATTCACTGCTAGCTTTTGGCGATAAGGGGACAGCCTCATGGCTACTGCTGTGGTCATCATCTTTGTAGTCACTGGAAAGGTCTATTTTCATTGGGTAAACATTTTCATTCCCAACATGATGGGAAATGGTACCCCAAGCAGGATAATCCAGTCGAGAGTCAAAGTATTCTGCAAAAAAGAAAAAAAAGAAATTAATTAAAAAATCATTTAAAATTATTATTCAAAACTTAGTAGATAATCTTGTAAATATTTCAGGTCAGAAAAAATCATTTAAAAAAAAAAATTAAAACTTAGTTCATAATCTTGTAAATATTTCAGGTCAGAAAAAATCATTTAAAATTATTTTTCAAAACATAGTTGATAATCTTGTAAATATTTAAAGTCAGAACAAACCATTTAAATACAACTCGTAAAAAGAATAATTCATACTGAAAATACAAACTCCAAACTTGTACAGAATTCGTAGAAATCTAGAATGTACAATTTTCAGTGTCAAACTCTTATCCATGAGCAAAAAGTAACGGGTGCAGCAAAACCTACCCTTAATACCCACCCCAAAGAACATATTGTTAGAGGGTGGGGCAGGGTGACAATTTGTATTGCTTATCAATAATTTGTGAGGAGGGGTTAAGAAATAGAACTTAGTGTTAATGTTTAGCCCTTAATAAGTCAAGTTTGTACTAAACGAATATGCCACCCTACTTTGGCCCTTTTAATTCAGGTCTGTAAATTTGTATTATTAATAAGTGTTAGTTTCTCAATAAACTAGTTTTTTAATGTTAAATAAAGTCAAGTGAAGATGACTAATAATAATACAGTCGATGGTACTCCCAAAAATATTCAAAATAAATTGTTCAATACTAAATCAGGTGGAAAATTAAAAAACGTTTCAGATTTTATGCAATCCATTTTTCTTTGTCATGGTAGACCCAAGGCCCAACAATAACTTCTTTTTTTTTCACTCAATTAGTGATAGTCAGGGTGGTGGGGGCGTAAAAAGGATTAAACGGGAAGAACATTGTATTCGTGTTTACAACAGCTGTTGCCTTCCATAAGTTTTCTTTTTTTTAAATAAATGTTTAGCCACCCCCTACTACTAATTCGCTTTTTATTTTTTTAAGAATTAATCACCGACCGGTGTGGTATGTCATGACTGACAATCTTGCTCCTTAAAATAGTGCTATGCAACAAATGGTTCAATATACCATTTAAATGGCCTTTGTTTGTTTTTTTTTACTGTAGAGGACGAAGAAGACTGAAGCTTAGCTCAGACTTCATAGGGCCAAAACAGCGCATCGCCCACTGGGGATCGAACTCGCCACAGCGAAATATAGTTTGCGAGATTAGGTTGTTAATCTTACGATTAGTGGCCTACTTCGTGGCGGCGCTGAAACAGTTTTACACATTTTACATTGGCGGTATAGAAGTTGGTGTTCGAGCTCAGGTAAAAGGCCATGAATACGATCTTAATTGTTCTTGCTCGACACTAGATAGAGTTCGATTCTTACTTGGTGCCATACACTTTGATGAATAAACAAACAAGACTTTCTCTTCTTTGTGTGTGTGCAAGAGAGAACGAGAGAGGGGGAGAGAGAGCGAGAGAGAGAGGGGGGAAAGAGAGAGGGAGAAAGAAAGAGCTTTTCCCATCCTGTTTTTTTTGCTATTTGTCAGTAGAAAATAATAGTATTTAATTTGTTTAAAAAGCTAACTACATTTATTTGTTACTGCTTATTATATCTCCGTCTGAGAAAAATGCATAGAATTATTGCCACAGAATTCACAATTGGGCCGACAATAAAACCGACATTTTTTAGATGCAAAAAGAACAATGGAATATTGGAAAAGAGTTTAAAAAATTATGCATTATTTAATTCATTTTACTACATTTGCCTTTTTTAAGTTGTGAGAAAAAGCGTGTACTTTTGTTTTTGGCATATAAATTCTACCTTAGTGATTTCCAAATACACAAAGAGACTGAAAGTGGAAGAATGTGTAGTGCCAAGAGGTAATTCTGTTGTTGCTCACAATTGTTTGTTTGTTTTATTGTTTACAATTCAATTGGAGAAACGAAATGTTCAACAATTAAACAAAAAGATATTCATTCATGACACTTGATCCAACTTCTAGATTTGAATAATGACATTTTTTTTTTATTTGAACTACTGTTTTAAAAAGATATTCGTCATAAAAAAACAAGTCTCTCGGTATTTTAACCCTACACACTCCTTCCCACAAAATTCTTTCATCACTTGACACAAAAGTTTGAAAGAGACTAGACTCAGTGTTGCCGATTTAGCGCGTTTCGCGCTAGATTCAGCGCGTTTCTTGTTTTGGCAGTGCAAAAAGCGCTAAGTTAGCGCGTTTGCGCCCAGAGAATTTCGGCCATTTTCCCCAGCATATTTAGCGTCTTTTTGGTGGTTTCTGGCCATTTTTGGCTACTTAAAAAAATCTAGCACTTTTTTAGCAGTCAAACTAGCGCAAAAATATTTTCTGAGTTGGCAACACTAGACTAGACTGCTAAACAAAACCGCACTACTAGTGTTACTGCTGTTGTCAAAAAACTATTCACCTACTAATAGCAAACGACATTATTTCTCATGCCAAAAAAGAAACAAGCTTACCAATGAATTTTTTTTATATCTAAGGATTAATTTTATTAATTAAACGACTGTTAGTTTAAACTTCTTTTCAGATGGATAGCAACACTTAGAAGCAACACTTAAGTAACCCTACACATAATCAATGTCGAAAATTCCTTTGACAAAGGAATTTTCGTTATTGATTAATGTATTAGGATTTCTTCTTTGTTGTTGTAGGAAGAGCCTACTAACAATGACATTAATAATGCTATAAATATCAAATCACTGTTCAACAATAGAGAACGACACATTTTACACTATTAATTACTTGTAATAGTTGTGATAATGAATAGAGAATAAACCGTTTTTACCATGCTTCATATTGCAGAAGAATGCAACAAAAATATTACTGTTAAATTCATCACATTAAAAAAATGTGGGAATTTTTTTTTTAGACAAACTAAACTTTAAAATTTGCTTATAAATTTTAAGTGCTTATAGTTGTTTTTTTTTCTTTCTTTTCTATAAAAGACTAGTGTTTATTGTTTACAATTTAAAAAAAAAGGCGTATTTGCATATGAGGCTCAGTAAATAACGTTACTTTAGTATCAGTAATAATAGTTGAAACGTTGTAGTAAGTAAGAGCATATATAACAATGACATTGGAGTTTCACTTCAGGTGCGCATATGTTGCTTTTGTGTCGGGAGACCTAACATTTTTTTATACTTTCTTTTTGACATTGTTCACTTACAATCAGTAAAGGAGCAAAAAAGTTGACAAATTTAGTAAAATTGGGCTAAATCCGAAAAAGAAAAAGTATCCATTTTAATGTTATCATTATTTGTAAAAACAAAACAAGGTCAAAGGTTATACCTCGAGTTACTTTTTATAGAACTTAACACAAAAAAAAGTATACTGGCTGACAATAGAATTGCGTGTGTGATATGTTTGGACATTATTTTCTAAAACTTTACCAAATGTCAAAAAGTGGGTTCAAAAATCCCCCATGAACAAACAAACTTAGCTTAAGTCTGACACAAGGCCACATTTGTAGAGCACACCACGATAAGAATCGAAAAGTGTAGCCTGTACCCATGTGTGAAAGATGTTAAGAGTAAAAAGCTGCGATAAATTGATGTGCAAAATAAGTGCTACATCAGGCTACAGACTTATTGATGTACCTACGTAGGTTTTCTTGATAGAAAGAAAAGAAAATAGAGATAGATATATACAGAGACAGATAGATATACAGAGAGACACACACACACACGTGTGTGAGTGTGTGTGCCTGGGTTTCAGGCAAGCTGTGCAGGTGTCGTCAATAATGGCAGGCCCTAGGCCAGATTATAGTACTAATCGCCTTTGTTGGAAACAGCTTGTGTAACAGAAAGTAGAAAGTAACACACAGACGGTAACATTGTCATTTACCAACAGTAAGAATTATTTTAAGCTGATTTCATTTTTCTAAAAAAAAAAAAACAACAAAAAAACACTTACATACAGCAAAAAATAAATAAAACTTAAGTTTTCATTTGCAAGAAAAAAAAAGGGGAAAAAAGCCATTTATGGAGAGACTTAAGTCAGGAGAAGTGATGATGTGCATGTATGTAAAAAAAAACCTCACGTGCGTGGTCAATACATCATCCTAGGCTGTGTGCGTGACATACAAATACAATACAGTCTAAATCTTATCTATCCATCTTTGTATTAACCCCTCTCTCTCATATATATATATATATA
>VCCN01003057.1:303143-313611 GCA_006491835.1 Architeuthis dux | reverse complement strand
AAAAAGACCTCTCTCCTTATGGATTATACACCTGAAGAAGGCTGTAGAACAGATCGGCCGAAGTGTGTTTACAACATAAACAAGGAGTTCAATCATCAAAAAAAACTATTTAAGTTTTGTTTGGATAATTGAACTCTTTTGTGTTATTGATTTGTCACCGATCCATTCTACGGCCTTCTTCAAGTGTACTATCCGAATGTAATGGTGGTAAACAGAGACAAGATATGGAAATCCACGCCTAACAAGGAAAGGAAAGGAAAACACCCGAATCCTGCGTTATAAGCATTACCGATTTGAAAGTAGTTTGATTTCTTCAAATCCCAGTCTTTCTAACTTTTCCCCCGGTTGTTACTGAAAATAGACGTCTAGACACCGGATACAAATCTAGATACATACTCATAAATAAAATCTAGATAATCCTAGATATTTTTGTAAATTCACCGAAAATAAAAACAATTAAAAAATAATTTATGACAATTCACACGAACGTCACCTTTTGACAAAAATTTAGATACATATGTTGCGAAGTGGCACATACTGCAGGAAGGAAGTGTCAGCAAAGAGACGAAAAACAAAAGAACGAGAGGAGGAAGCGAAAAAAAAGAGTTAAGAGAATGATTTATTACAATGAGAGAGAAGATTAGCCAGATCAAAGTGTAAGTCACGTAAACAATAAAAATTAACCCCCGCCCCCCGCCACCGGGTTTTGTCGAAATAAAATGCTGTGTTCGTGTTGTTTTAATTACAAAATAAAGGCACAGATCACTTGGGTTTCTGTTAATTTACAACTCATTTTAGTTATGCTAAATTTTACTGATCAACTTGAGTATAACGTTGTGAAAATTTATAGTGAAAGGTAATTTTTGACTGTAAAGTGATTGTTTGTAGGGTAATTTTGCCTGTGGTCATTCACAACTGGTCACTTAACATTGCAGAAGTGTCCATGCATTGAGAAATAGGTTATCAGGACCAGGTGGTCAGAGAACACAGGGGTCAGGAATTGCAGGTACTACTGCATTAATAAGCCTATAGAAATCAGCACCATAACCCTAAAATCATTGATATATTATGTAACTTTTCGTAAAGTTTTGGGGGCTTTTTTGTTAGTCTCTACCACAAACTGAAGTCCATCATTTTAAAGTATGGAAGCCTGAAAAGAAAAAAAAAAATTAAGTTGTATTTTCTTTTTCTCGCCAATGTAAGTCGAACAACAGCACACATGCGTGAACCAAGTGCTATACATTGACCAATGGGCAACCATAAACAACCTAATGAAAGTCTTCAGTTCGCTGTTACGCATTGCTTGAAGGAGACGTTTTTTGATATATCATAAAAATGGCCTTTTCAAAAATCGAGCAACGCATCAATTTGAAATTTTTGGTGAAATTGAACAATGGTTACTGAATCTTTTCATATGCTAGTTGAAGTTTATGAAGAAGAATGCTTTTGACGTGCATGTGTGTTTGAGTATTACAAGAGATTTTGTGAAGGTTGAGAGGATGCAGACAATGATGAACGTTGTGTATGTCCATGCACATCAAGAACCGGTGAGAATGTTAAAATCTAACTGACAACTTAGCATCAGAATGATTGCAGAAATGGTCTCCATCAATAAAGAGATGCTTCTTGATAGGTATGAACAAAATGGATGAAAATTTTAGTGTGAAATCAACACGAGAAATTTTAAAATCTGGCAAAAATCAGCATATTATTCGATTTTAATAAAATGGTTCGATACTTATTTATTAAAAGGACAAATTTAAAAAAAAAAAATATTTTCCATTCCAAATTTCGGAGAATAATAATTTTTTTTTCATATGATCCCTACGCCACTTTTTATTAATTTGATGATTTATTGATTTCATATAATCTTGCTTTCGTTGATTTTTACACATATTACAGATACATCCCTCGAGATACTAATTATGTTTACTTTTTTTAGAATAATATCCAGGAACTGCTGGAACGGAACTCTTACTTTGGGATTAAAAACCAGGAAAATTAATTAAAATAATTTTTTTTCTGCACAATTTTTAGTTTTATTCGATTAATAATAATTTAGGCTTTTGATCTGTGAAAAAAAAAATTTTTTTTTCACTCAATATTTAAAAAAAATAGATTATCGATTATTCCGATATATTTGAAATATATATTTTTTATTCTTTCTATATTGCGGTTTGACTGAAACTTATATAAAAATATAACAAGGATGAATAATTAAATATAGCGAAATGAAAAAATATTTACTGGCCGTATATTTTCATATTCTGGTTTTTGTTCATGTAAATTGACTGCTATTTCAAATTATGGGAGCTGCAGACAACAACATGCCGCGACTGTGGTGCATTTTAATCTTATTTTTTCCACTCAAATATATGTATACTGCATTGTCTATCACACATTTTTTAAATCAGGTTACACTTGAATTTAAAAAAATTTTGTTCATACCTAGTTCTGGACATGCATGAGTCTGTTTATTTAACTTCTGTGTTAACAGCCAAGGAAGCCTCAACCATTATTTTGCTGTAATAAAATAGATCGATCCAAGTGGTTTTCTGGTGAGCAAATAGTATATCTCTTTTTAATATATTAGCTTGTAAATTATATGGTGGTGCCATAGCTGAAGTATGGATGACCATAAATGACAAAAACCTTTTCTTTGTGCGTACAAGCTATCACATGAGGATCTCGTGGATTTAAGCGAGTTTTCATCAACTGTGAGTAAGGGAAGGTAACTTAACATCCACTTGACCTTTGAACTGGGTTGACAGGTAAAGGATATCCACTGTAAACAAATGTATTTTTTCACTATATTTCAAGTAAAAACTGTGTTATATTTTTTTTCAAAATCCAGTAAAGTAATCGTTAAATTAACTAATTTTCGTCGAATCATATTTCTAGGATGAGTATTTTATTTTTGGAAATAATTACAGAGTTTAAATAAATGCCTGTCAGTGTCACCAGAGATCAATCATGAAGTAATGTTGATAAAACTCACGAAAGCCTATGTAAAGTTACTAGAATAGAATAATACTACTAAAAAATAAAAAGTGTAATTTTAATCAGAAACCCAAATAAGACACCCATCGGTACATTATGTATCCCCATCATCCGGCTGCGTTCGGCCTCACCTTTAGTGTTACCCGTTTTGGGGGAGATAGCTCATAACAACAACAACAAAAAGGATCTTTTTGGATTCTAATATCCTTCCTCTTGAACATCGTTTAATACTTAAAATTCGCGATACATGTGAGGTATTTATTTATGGGCTATTGTTACCTTTCCCGTTTCAAAATGGCCACCGCTCCAGCCGAAAAAGTCAAAGGAGCAGACGACAACATTCCTCAGAGCAGCATTTTTTAGTGTTAGTAGGTAGGTTTAGTGTTACTGTTCGGTTGGTTTGGGTGTAGTGTTTCAGCTCCCTGAATGTAATTTCCAGTTCAGGTAAAAAAAAACAACAACAAAACAATCTCTTGTTACTTGCAATGGACAATAGATGTAGGGGCAGCAGTTCTACCCCGTTTATTTCTTTTTTTCTGGTAAATGAACACGTCTTCAGTCATTTTGAACTTAAAAAGTGAACACAAATGTTGAAATTGTCATCTGCTTCTTTGACTTTAAATTCGCCAGCAGCAGCTGCCACTCGAGTGGCAGCCATTTTGAAACGCGGAAGGTCACAATTGCCTATTTATGTATTCCTTCTTGATGTCAAGTCGTAAACGTATAGACAAACAGAGCCGTATTGACTAGTTCTGAACTCCACGTGGACAGACATAATTGACAAACAGGTGAAAAGCTTAAACCCCCAAATCTTTAATAATCACAAGAAAGAAAGAAAGAAAGAAAAAACCCACATAGGCTGAAAAAAAAAACAAATAAGGGGAAATCCAAATTCTAGAAAAGTCTGACTACTTTTTAAATTTCATCAGTCTCTCTCCCATGTGCAATGCGAAAATCTTTCAACACACCACCACACAGTCGAGTATTGATCGAATGAATATTAAACAAAACAAACTATACAACATTTAGGAATAAAATGTGTCCATGGTGTGTTTAAGAAATTGTCTTATAAAATCAAAAACATACTTTTCAGTCGGAGAAACCTTCTTTTTTTTCTTTCCAAATAACGACCCGTTCTTTTTACGGATGGTCAGAGTACCACGCCAGTCTGCTTCTTGAACTATGTTGTTCTCCTAGAACTAAAGATTTCCACTTCTTCTTTGCGGTGTTGAACTAAAATAATCCCCTTACAGTTTTTATTACGCATACAAAACTCAAAACTATATCGACAGTCCGGCTTCTGAGCACTCTGTCCTCCATCCAGCGTTACTTCGTCCTCCAGGTTAAAAAAAAACTTACTATATGTAGTTGTCGTTGTCAACACTGCTGATGATCCGCAGTGTATAGTTACGTTGTAAACATATCCGAGAGAGTCCGTCTACAACAGAACAGGGGTTCCCAACCTTTTCATTACCAAGGAGCTCTTTTATTTAAATGAATTTGCTCACGGACCCCAGGCCTTCGACATATGTAGTGACCATCGTCGGTTTCATGAGTCTTTTTGGATCAAATTTCATTTTGGGCTCTAGTAAGAGACCAAAGTGGCTCCAGGAGGATTTCAACGCGATTTATTCTCCGCTCTCTTAAATATTAAAGGGGCGATTGTTACCTTTTCCGCGTTAAATTCAAAACATTTCCGCGTTAGATTTCGTTGCAATCTGGGGATCCCAGAACGGCATTTTTTCTTCACACATTTTGAAATTTTCTTTGATCACAGTTTTTTTCCACTTTTTTAAACTTTATCTATGAAGTTATTTTTTTAAAATGAAAGCAGAAGACTTCGCCATTTAAAACTGTATTCTATTAAATTTAACTACAAAAGATATACGTTAGGTTTAGTGGTTAGGGTTAATGTTAGGATTAGGGTTATATAAATCAATTACGGAACAAATGAAAGCAGCAAACTTGCCATTATCGCGATGGTAGTTTCGCCACTGAAAAAATAGTTTACGCCGTCCATGTTTTGAATTTAATGCTGAAAAGGTAACAATCGCCTATTAAAGCAACAAAAAAGTCGTCCTCTTTCTTTTCTCGCTCTTTTGGTGATTTGCATACTCCTGTGGTAGTACTGGTGTTGCCAACGTGTTGGGGCAGAGTTAAAGTAAAGAGTAATGTAGACCGGATAACAATAATAAATAAATAGATTACTGTTATGTTTAAATGTGTTGAAAATATTATGAACTGTCTGTCTTCGACTATAACCAAACTGAAGTTCCTAAGAGGGCTCAGACGTAGGACAGGGGTGACGTGAATGCATAGATCAGCACGATGAGTATAGGAATTGCAGGTTGACAAAACCTGGATGTCAGAGATTGTGGGAGGTGATTAGCAAACAAGAAATCTGTGTTTGAGTCTGGCTAGAAAGTGACTGGTGGTTGTAAAGTGCGAAATCTTTTTATAGCCTCAGAGAGGATCCTAGGGTTAGCTCGGCACAGCAAAACCTGGTTGTTATAAAAACAGTTTGATCCTGCATTGAGTTCTGATCGGACAGTGATAGTGCACTTTAAGAAATCAAACTCTTTTGTAAGTGGCGGTAGACATTATGTCTCAAATCTACGTTGTGGAGAGTGCAATTACACTCTAATCTGTCCTGCCTTTTGTCGCCACTGCTACTGATATGTCCTTAGTTCACTGTAGTTCTCTTGAAATATTCACAGAACTAAAATATTATTTCATTATTCATTTTTCGCTAGTCTTATTATCTATGTAGTGACCATCGTCGGTGTCATAAGTCTTTTTGGATCGAATTCCATTTTGGGCTCTAGTAAGAGCCCAAAGTGACTACATGAGGATTTCAACACGATTTCTTCTCTGCTCTTTATTAAAGTGACAAAAATGGAGAAAAAAATTCCAATATTTAATTAGAGATGAGATTTATTAATTTTAACTTAGTCTGGCTGAAGGTTACAAACTGTGCCATATTTGTGGTTAAGTTCTGTTCGACTGATTGAAGCAGCTCATAATATCGGAAACAATACAAAATAAACACAGTTCAGTTAAAAGAGAAACAATTTATTTAACTTTATCCTCATCTGACACAGTATTGAAGTTACGTGTCCTCCACTAAGACCAAAATGACTTTACCACCTCTGTATATACCGTAGACACTAGGAAATGTTTCACGATCGTTCTCTCTTGACACATTTGGGCGACACATTTAAGGACAATGGGTTTCAAGTGCAAGGCGAATTATACAAATCCTTAGACCAGTGGTTCCCAACCTTTTCGAGTCATTCCCCACTTGTATCAATAAGATTACTAGTATCCCCCCTTCCATTTATTAAGTTGCAACAGAGAATAATTTCAAATAATAACTTTATTTTGCGTATAATTAGACAGCTTTATAATAAGAATTAGTTTAATTTTATAATTGTGCAGCTGCTACTGTGTATTTGTTAATCAAAGAAAGCAAGCGAACATAATTAGAACACATCATATGAAATTCCAATTTATTGCAAAAAAATAATTCTGCTATCGTAAGTGATATATATCAATGTGATCTATGTTTTTTTTTTCTTTCAACTAGGTCTTCGATTTGCGGGTCTATTAGAGAGAGAGCTCGTCTTAAATCATTCTCAACTTGGAGCTTATTTCGAGCCTTCGACTTGATAGATAGAAAGAAAACCCTATCTGGACTTTTATTTATTTTTTTTTACTTAATAGCTTTATTCCCTTCCCCCGGGTTGGGAACAACTGCCTTGGACAGTTGGCCGACTGGTACACACAATAATCTGTACCGGTTTCGTTCTTGTACCCTGTCGAAACGGAAGTGACGAATAGTCCTGTGTCCCTTGACCTAAAACCATTAAAGTTATCTCCCTTGTCTTGCAGTGAGTACTGAATAGTCAACATGGCGATTGTACCACCAACTTGGGAGATAAATGAGATGATTCATCATGCCATTTTTGAGGTTTGAAGACTTTCTATAAAACACTATACTTTTGTTAATTGATTCTCCTTTCCACTATCTTTTAAATCGAAGTAATTTATCGTTTCTGTAGCGTCGGTATTTCAAATGCAGAGTGTCACTTGAAAGCTGAAACCTACCTACCTACCCGCCTTGAAACTTGGGCGTGCCATGCTTCATTATTGTAGCGAATTTTTTTCATTTAAAACCTGTTGACAACACTGATCTGTTAACCCCCGACCCCTGAAAGCTATTTGAAACATGTTTAAAAAAAAACATTGGGAGCTTTTCATAATAAGAACGTATAGTTGTTTTGAAAAATCCCTTTTTCGTTCGTCTTTTTACTGTTTCGATTTGACTTCAGTACGCTTTACGACAAAGTTGTCACTATAAGTAGAGACGGTAATACTCCTCTTTCCTCCCATGTTTAAGAAATATTTCTAATGATACAGAGATGTTTATTGTCAAAGATTTTTTCATATTTTAATTCTATTTTTTTTTTTTTTTTTTTTTTTTTTTTAAATTATAACTTGTGACGCTGAAAAATTTCTCGTTTAAATATGAAGTTTTGGGGTATAATTTTTAAAAAAAAAGTTAAAACTAATTTATAGTTGAAGGTTTCAGATGTAAAAAGAGAAAGAAAAAAAAAAAATACTGTACCACTTACTTCAGAAATAAATACATTTTTAAAAAGAAATTCCTATGATACCCCGCCCGTTTTTTTATTTTGTTTTTGTTTTTTTTTTGTTTTAGTCACACAAGAATATAGTACCTGTACGTAAGTTATGGAATTTTTTTTTAAAAAACTTCTTAGATAAGCCTTATCTTTTCATTCAAGTCTTAAAAAAGATAGACATTAAACAAAAATGACCTCAAAAATTAAATACCCCACCGCCTCTACTGTCTTCTTGTATGTCTGTTGCTAATGCAAACTTTAGAATGGAGAATGTTTCTTTTTATGATCTAGTTCACCCATATGCCATCAAAATATGACGGCCGTATTTAAATAATCTTGGAATTGCACTATACTTGAAAAATATAATAAAACCTTATGTTGCCCAGCATTTTCGTGTTTATATTCAACCAAAAGAAAGGCATTTATTTGCAAAAAAAAAAAGAAAAAAAATTTAGTAAAGAAATCTACTCTTTAATTAAATTAGCATTTAAGTTATCTCCCTTGACAAATTGACGAAAAAAAAAAAAAATAGGCAATCACATGGCGTAAGTAGACTACTAGTACCTGTCAAAAATGATAGGATTATTCACGTATTGATCGGCGCTTTCTGCCTAGGATCAGAGTGTAGTATATGTGAGCTCACTTCTAGAAAAATATGCATGCACATTGCGTTTTGTAGATTTTGACGAGCATTTCTTGAAAAATGTTTCAGTTCTCATAGGGCTCTTGTCTTCTAATGCTGATTCCCAAAGTGTGTGCCGCGGCTCCCCGCAAGGTAAGAGGGAATGAGAGAGAGGAAAAAGGTTGGGACCCACTATAGTAGTTGCGGCTGTTATTCTTCCTTTGGCAATCATTACCTTTCCCGTTTCCATAACGGCTGCTGCTTTAGCTGTTCTGATTCCGGAATTGCCCAAAGCTCTCTGTTGCTGATGGTGGTGAATTTAAAGTCAAAAGAAGCAGACGACAATTTCAACATCTTTCCAAGTTTCTGAAGTTAAAATGGCTGAAGGAGGTATACCTAAGCGTGGAAGGCCTATGCCTGCTGTGTATTGTCCCAATTCAAGTCGACAGAAATTTATTACCACAACTGGACATAACTTTCAGGGACCTAGTCAATATAACATCCAATGATACAGACTGCATAAGGTGGCTGGCTAAACACCACCTTATTGCTAACACAGCAACCCTTACGCTAAAAACACTAACCCTAACTTATCCAATGTTCATTTGTGTTTATCAAGCTTTTTCTTAAATAAAAAAAAACCCATGTCTCTTGAACCACATAAAATTGCCCAATATCAAAACACTTAAAAAATAAATGAAAAATGCTGTTCTGGGGAATCATCCAGGCTCTTTATTTGATTTTAAATTCGCCATCACCAGCAGCGGAGGACTGGGCGATTCTGGAATCAGAACAGCTGAAGCAGTGGCCATATGGAAACGGGAAACGTAATGATTGCCCTTCCTTTAAAGAGTTTCGGAAAGGGCTTAAATTCTTTTCTTTTTTTTTTTTTCAAAATCTTTTTTACCCCCACCTCCATTAATTTGTTTGGCCCTCTTCTTTTTTTTTTTTTTTTTTTTTTTTTTTCCTTCAAACAAAAGAAATCTGTATTGTGCAGTACACTGATTATTTGAACTAGTGTCCTCATTTTCTATACCCTATCACACTCTGCTTTTACACCTGAAGAAGGCCAAGTAATGGATCGACCGAAACGTCATGTTTACAACACAAACAACAAGGAGTTCAATTGTCCAAAGAACCATTTGAATTGTGTCCTCATCTTGGATGTTATTGTCACTACGTTTCAGCCGTTGTACCATCCAGCCTTCTTCTTCTAATTGCTAACCTTCTGGGAATTTCAAACTGATTCCTTTATTCAATTCATGGGAAAATTCTGACAAAAACCCTCCCAAACAAGCCAGTACTGAATTTATTTTAAATACTGTTATTCATGGGTTTTGGAAGTGTGTTTGATTAAGTTGCTACATTTATTTAGAAACTGAATTTTTTTAAATTCTTTTTAAACTATACTTTACAGATAAGTTGACAGATACTTAAATACACCTGTGGCCAGGACACCTGTCTCATTTGAAATAAGGGTTTTCTAAAACTTTTTATTTTTTAAAATTTTTATTTAGGGCATACACTAGCAAGTGACATATTGAGGTTCTTTAACGCTTTTGGGGACCCAAATTTCATCCTTCTTAATATCAAAATAAAACATAAATTGAAATTCATATGGGAAATGAAAGTTAAAAACTAAACATAAAGTAAATAAATAAAATTGCCTGGTGTTGAAATAAATATTTTACGCCTTTCCAAACAGAAATTGCGAATTTTATGCCGCTCTATTACCACAAATTTAATTTAATCAAGGGGCTGTGGAGTCGGACACAAAATATCCGACGACTCAATTTCTGGTACCTCTGGCTTTAAAATGGCTAAAATTGGCTAGCAATAAATGTTCACTCGAAATTCTTTTCATATTTTTTTAATGACTGTTTAAGTGTTATTTATTTTTATTTTTTAAAAGAAATAAGAAAATTCATTAAAAAAACGTAATAAAATTAATGATTATGCTGACTTTGTTGCTCGAGAATTTTGTTTAAAAAATATTCTACTTTACCCACATGTCTTTTGTTTAGGATTGGGATGAGGGTATATTTGCTGTGTGAGTAGACTTACTATTACTTTAGTACAAAATAGTGTTTTGTGTTTAAATAAAATTAATAATAATTAAAAGTAACAAAGTGATGGAGTGGTTTTGCAAAAAGTATGACCATTACACAAATTTAAGTAAAAGTATTATTATTTTAACTAATAA
>VCCN01003057.1:64458-75758 GCA_006491835.1 Architeuthis dux | reverse complement strand
TGATTATGTTTCCGATTGTGTTTCAAATTTGGATATTTTATAAACGTGTTGCTAATTATGGTTATAGATTTATGTTGATAATTATGACTATGACTGAATTATGATTATTCTTTGTGAAGATCGTCGTAACACAATCTTCTTACTCCATTCTCCTCTCTCGATTTGACCTTGTGCCGTACTTAGCTTTGTGCGGTGAATATAAAGAAAGATATCCCCACTCGGAAGTTTGGTGCAACACAATCTTCCTACTCAATTCCCCTCTTTCCATTAGAGTTTGTGTCGGACTAAGCCCAGACCTAGTAAGTTATGGTGTTAATTATGAAGTTGAGGATGCATTGCAAAACGGGACAAGAAAGAAAGAGAATGAAAAATCGAAAATGAAGGCAAAGAGGAGGAAGACTAATATAGTTTCATTTAAAAAGTGTAATCCAAAAAAACAGAGTATTAATTAGATTCGGGCAGGGATCCAGAACAGAGAGAAATGGACGAGGGCATGAATACAAACAATATGAATACTGGGAACATTTTTCGTGGCCAATAGGAAAACAAATGAATGAAAAGGATTTAGCAAACAAGAGAATAATTCCGACCAGCAATGGCCGAAGCTTTTAATATAATGAAAGTTAATGAAAAGGAAGAAAAGAAATATATATAGTAAAAGAAAATCAATAACAACTACTAGTACAAATCAATACAGGAAATAAAGAGAAAAGCGCAATGCTTTCATATTAGCCCAGTGCTTAGCATTCAATTACGAAACTAAGTTATATAATATAAAAACTGTCTTTATTTCCCCCAAATATTAGCTTAAAAATCACCTCAAAGGCAGTTGAATATGGTCACTTGCAAGTTTTCTACGGTGGCAGAGTATTGGCATGAATGAGGTGAGGTTGAAAGGTCATTTATTACTGCTCATAACAAGTGATAAGTTTCCAACATGGGTTTAGAGAGTAAAGCTATTGTCGTACAAAACAAATCATTATCATAATCAGCAGCAGTCGTTATAAGTCCACTGCTGGACAAAGGCCTTTCCCATCTCCTTCCATGACGAGCGTGATTGCGCTAATCTCTGCTATGTCTTACCGGCAAACTTAAAAAAAAATCTAATCTCTCCATCTTGTGTCTGGTCTTTTTCTACTGCGTTTACTGTCCCGTGGGCACCAATCGGTTAGCCTTTTGCTCCATCTGTTGTCTCTTCTTCTCGCTATGTGCCCTGCACATCTCCATTTTTGTTGCTTAATTACCTGTACGATATCCTTCACCCTGGTCCTCTCTCGGATCCATGTTGATGGTTTTCTATCGCTAAGAGTTATTCCTAACATTGCTCTTTCCATTGCCCTCTGTGCTATTCTGAGTTGGTTTTCGAGTGGTTTTGTAAGTTTCCAGGTTTCGCACCCGTACGTCATAGATGGTATTATGCATTGATTGTATACTTTACGTTTTAAGCATATTGGCAATTTGCTTTCCAGTATATCTCTATTTATACCAAATATTTTCCAGCCAATTGTTATGCGTCGTCTTATTTCATTTCTGTGGTCTTTCTCTAGATTTATCGCCTGGCGTAGGTAAATGTATTCGTTAACTTCTTCTAAGGCTTCACTCTCTATTCTTATGGTCTTTTTCGAGACTTTATTATTGAACATTTTGTTTTTGTTCTGTTCATCTTTAACCCTATTATTTGGCTTTCTCTATTTAGATCACTTAAGATGTTTTATAGATCAACCGCAACGTCTGATATTAATGCAATATCATCACTGTACCTTAAATTGTTCAAATATTTTCCGTCTATGTTTATTCCCGCATTTCCCAGTCTGTTTTCCGAAAGGTGCTTTCAATGCTCGCTGTAAAAAAATTCGGTGATATTATATCCCCGTCTCAATCCTTTTCAAATATTTATTTTATTAGTATATTTATGAAGTCTAATTATTGTAGTGCCATTTTCGCATATATTCTCAATTACTTTTATATAATTCTCATTTATACTTTGTTCTCGCATTGAGTTGAAGACTGTCGCGTGTTCTATTGGATCACATTCTTTATCATAGTCTACGTAAGCCAAACAAAGTTGTTTATTGATGTCTTTTCGATTAGCTGGTTTAATGTGTATAGGTGGTCTATTGTCGAATATCCACTTTTAAAGCATGCCTGTTCACGCGGTTGGTTTTCATCTATATTGTTTGTTGATTTGAATCTATTCAAATTTCGACCGTACGTAGTTGGAAACCTTTGCCTATATTGTCCTAAGCTGTACATTTCTCGAACATGACACGCATAAAAATATGTCCAGATATTTTTACAAGCAAGTCTTCAAGTTTCCTTTCTATCCAAGTCCAGGACATTCACCCCGCTACATAACACCTTGAATTGTTCTATTTAACCAAGTGTTTTTTTTCTTTCTTTTATTTTTTAAAAGTTACCTTTGTTTCACGGAAAGACTTGCTAATGTGTTGTATAGCCATCTTGGTCCGCGGGAGGAAAATCCTGAAGTTAGAGAAAAAGGAAGACTTGAAACTTGTTTCTAAAAATATGAGGATATATTTTTATTTCATGGGATACATTGTGTCGTGGCGGAGAATGAAGAGTAGGAGAGAGATAATGGGAGCCGACAGACTGTTCCCAACAGGGAAACTGGCCTTGTGTCTTCCCCCCAGCCTAGGCGGTCTGTCTCTCTGCTTCCTGCGGGCGTCTCTCTCGCTTTTATGGGGCTCGAATTTTCCAGCCCACCACCGATAGGTCGGAGTTCAGTCGATATCCTGTTTATGACTTTTGAACACCTATTGTGTCTGTTTCCGGTTCTGGACACCTTGCAGTTGGGGGTTTTCGTCGATATCCTGTTTATAAGTTTCAACACCTGTGGGGGTCAAAATCTGTGACCTCCGCCCACGGCTGCCTAAATATCCAACAAATGTTGTGAGTCCGATCTACAGTGAATGCCCCATTACTGTATCCTTGTGCCAGACTAAGCCGAGTTATGTATGGTCACTTACAGGTTTTCTTTTAAAAAATAAGGCATTATTAAAGGTTTTAAAGATGAGGTGTATACATCATTGTTTGTGCCAATTATAACAGATACATTTGGAATGGTGACAACAATTCTGAAAGTTGCATTGATAAATATGTTCGGCCTAGAACATGGCCATTAGAAAAAAGACCCTGCCAGAATTCTACGAACAATACTGTTTGCTTTTCATATCATCTGACTTTACAAACGTACATCTATAGTAATTTAGTAATTTACTAAGCTTTGCAAGGTCTGGCACAAGGGCGCAGTAGTAGAGCACTGAGTTAGGAATAAACTCATTACACTATCGAATTGATCTGCGAGACATGCTTGTTAAACACTGCACTACGGCGTGCCACCCTTATATAGTTATTTACAAAGTTTATCTTAGTCTGGCACAAGGCCTCAATAGTAGGACACTCCCTGTAGAATTGGTCTGTGAGACGAGCGGCTAACCATTGTGCTACGATATACATTCAATAGCGATTTAGATAAAACTGTCAAGCACAAAATAGTTATTTAACTCGGCTTAGTCTGGCACAAGGCTTCTGTAGGTGGGCATTTATTGTAGACCGGACTCACATTTGCAAATTGGTCTGTGAGACAAACTTGCTAACAACTGCATTACACTAGGCAGGGTTGCCAGATAGTTGGAAATGTTTCTGGCCAAAACACATAAAAAACGGGCCAAATGCCAACGTTGTTTATAAAAGCAATTATTTTATTATTTATTGTTATGAGATGAAATATTATAATTTAAAAAAACTTAATTTTTCAGGTGTTTTTTTATCATAGCTTCACGGTGACAGCCTGAGTATTAAAAAAGCAATTGAAAAATTAAGATGAAGGTGAACCACAAAAGTAGCATTAAACACATTTAATAATAATGATTGTTTATAAAATAATTCAATACTAAAGTACACACAAAAATAAGAATGTATTAAAAATACTACTGCAACAAAGTCAAAATGGCCAACAATTTAAATATGGCCAATCCAAAATGTCCATGGCCAAATGCTGTTAAAAAATGCCAGATTTGTCAAATTTGGTGATAAATTGGCCAAAATTGTAACCCTGGCACTAAGCGCCACCGTCTGACGTGTAATAGATGTGTCTTGTGCAGGCACCACCATCATCATCATCAGCATCAGCAGCATCATCATCAGCAGCCTTTTAGCGTCCGTCTTTGGAAAGAGACCTTCTCCAAGATTCGTCAGACATCTCTATCATTGGCGCCAATACTTTCTGAACTTGTCTATCATTATTTTTTGCCGGCCACAGTTTCGCATATGATCTCTGGGGATCCACGTTGTGAGTCGTGATGTCCAGCGGTTGTCTGACATTCTTGCAACATAACCAGCCCACTGCCATTTGAGTTTTCTAATGGATTCTATGATATCTCTGACTCCTGGTTTTACACTAATATAATGTGCTGTCTGGTGATCTCTCCATGTGCTGTTGAGCATGATTCTCTCCTGTGCACATTGCATTGTTTTTAGTTTGAGGGCCAATATTTTGGTTAGGTTCCATGTTTCAGCTCCATAGGTGACTATCGGGGGGGGGGCGCATTGGTTGTTGACAGTTTTTGTTAGGACTAATGGGACTTTCTTGTTCTTGAAGGTTGAGCTTGCTCTACCGAAAGCTTGCCAACCTAGTGTGATTATTTGCCTGATTTCTTCTTCTTTTGATGATTTCATGGATATTCCTTGTCCTAGGTAGATGTAGTGGTCTACTTTCTTCAACACTGCGTTAGTCAATGTACATTGGGTTAAAATAGAATTTCGAAGAATCTGGCAGATATTTACAAGCTTGGTAAAAGGCCACAATAATAGAGCACCAAGACGTGTTATCGATATATGCCTTCATGTTCCACAATTTTGTCAGTTCTTAGGTAAGGCCGGGTATTTTTCCAGTCTTCACTTTCTTCAAGGACATTTTAAAAGTCTCAATTTACGAGTCTCTACGACGTCATTTCTATCTCACAAGGTTAAACAAAGGAACATTTTGTGTAGTTTAAAATAACTACTGAGATAAGATTGGTTTGAATTACGGCTCGGGAAGCAGATACCACGATAAAATGTCGTTGGGTGGATTGCAGTCATATATATCTGACCATCTAGTCTCTCTCTCTCTCTCTCTCTCTCTCTCTCTCTCTCTCTCTCTCACACACACTCACACGCACACACAATCATATATACAGGGTGGGTGAAAAGTAACTCCCTATTGGAAATTAGTAATAACTTTATTACTTATTGGTCGATTGTAGTCAAATTAGCTGTACTTTGGACCATACAATGGTAGAACTTGCCTACTATATATTCAACGTAGGCATCAATTTCTGTAGGCGTTTAGGTATGGCCTCGATGGACTTTTGCAGGAACTTCGGTGATATGTTGGCCATAACATGTCGAATGCGCTCTTGATCCAGAGTTTGTGGTTTGGTGCGGTACGCCTCCTTCGCCCACCCCCACAGGAAGAAGCCACAAGCCGTAAGGTAAGCGCTTCGTGCAGGCCATTCATATCTAATAGGGAGTTAATTATCACCAACCCTGTATATATGTTCTGTTTTCCACGTAGGTAGCCGTTACGCCTGTACAGTAAAATTGGACCTTCTAAATCAACGATCTGGTAGGTCCAATTTTACTTCTTTATAGTATAGTATAGTAAAATTAGACCTGCTAAATCATATAGTATAGTATAGTAAAATTGGACCTTCTAAATCAACGATCTGGTAGGTCCAATTTTACTTCTTTATAGTATAGTAATATTAGACCTGCTAAATCAGCGATCTGGCAGGTCCAATTTCACTTCTTTATAGTTTATAGTATAGTATAATAAAGATGGACCGGCTAAATCAACGATCTGGTAGGTCCAATTTCACTTCTTTATAGTTTATAGTATAGTATAGTAAAGCTGGACCTGCTAAATCAACGATCTGGTAGGTCCAATTTCACTTCTTTATAGTATAGTATCGTAAAGTTGGACCTGTTTCCATCTTCTTGTTTGCATGGAGTGGTCGGTCTGGGTTTCAAAGTTACAAGGTTCGTTATAATTAATATCAGTTATTGATTTGAGATGAAGGCTCTTATAGTCAAAACAATCATTGACTGAGGAACAAAGGATTATTCTTTTCTTGTGGTGACTCACATAAAACTGTTGTTATCATGACCCGTTGTAATTGTACGGAAAGGGGTGCAAAACAAACGATGCACCCTTTTTTCTGTCTCGAAACGAATTATTAATATACTTTCAGAGCATAGATCTGTTCTTATAAACACCTGATAGATTTTGAATACGCTTGTTTTATCCTGATACGAATTCAAATTAGGTGGGGGTGCAGAGGTTGTGTCAATCTTTCGAGTGGAGAGAGTCTGCTCGCCTTCAAAATCGGCATTCGAGATTCTGGCTTGTTATCCCATCTTGCACACCGACCATTGACACCGGAGGGTGATGGAGAATGCCGGTTTGTTTTAAAGCTTAGCATGGAGCATTTTCAGTTGTAGGGAAATGTAAAAAAAGTCTTGCGCCAATATTCTAAAATGGTAGGACCTGCTTCCCTTAAAATCAGCATTTTACATCTTGGCCTTTTTTCACCTCTGTTCAAAAACTGAACGCTGCCACAGGGGTCGATGTAGAAATAGCCAACTGTCTCACCCACAAAGCAGGCCCAAAACTATTCGTAGCTGTTTCGTTTCATGTGTTACAACCTAATAGAACAATAGATTAGCCAGATTTATAATAACAAATGATACACTACAAATGTACCTAAATCCGCCTTGATAACACCAGATCATAAATCCGTATATTATGTGGTATAAACTAATATAACAGTAAAATAACTAGATTTAATCCACCAAATGATACAGCCTAATATACAGGGTCTCCCAAGAATAACGGCCGATTTATCCCAAAATTGACGTCAGTTGTATCTAAGGGAAGCAACCCAGCACGCCAGTACGCCTAAAATTAACAGTAACATTGAATACTCTTGATAATTAATCGGACGAGTTGCTTTCCTTAGAACCGGCATTAATTTGAGGACAAATCGGGAGTTACTCTTGGGACACCCTATTTTTGTACTTAATACATCCTTGAAAGCACCAAATCATCAATTGTCGTGAATCTGACATTTCATATGCTACAACCTTATATGTTTCTACTTTGAAAATTCAGTATCGTGAGATTATTAAATATTAACATTGTATTTCACCAGTCTTTAAAACGGCCTTGTGCTAAGCTCAGCTTAGTTAATCTTGACCGACCGGGCGTGAAGTAGTGTTGAACAAGGTAATTTAGAAGACCCTTGCTAATGTAGTAAGTTCGATAATCACTGGGTGCCCCACACTTGTGGCCTCGTGCCAGTGTAGTGACTTCGATACTCACCGGTACTCTGTTAATGTAGCCCTGCGCCAGTCTTAGCTAGGCTTAGTTAATATCGGGGATCTCGTCGTGGGGTAATGGTTAGCAAGTTAGACTCGCAGACATTTTGCTAATCACTAATAATAGTGAAATCGATTCTCACTAAGCGCCTCACACTCGTGAACTAGTGCCAGCCTAAGCTAATACGGAGCGATGGTTAGAACATTGTCAGGCGCTCATCTATTGTGGCCTTGTGCCAAAGAAAATAACCATAAAAATAGACAATTCTTTTTCGGGCTGAATTAAATATTTCCAGTCTCGGATCGAAGTTCTGGGACTCTGTGAATGATTCGACTTGAGACGGGTAACGAGATTCAGAGAAAAAGATGCAAAGAAAAAAACAGGACAAAACAAGACGAAACAAAAACAATCCTAGACTGCTCCCCCCGCCCCCAATATATGTAAGAAGAAGGATGAGGCACATATAGGCCAACAATAACAACAATGGAGGTATTAGTCCGGAGAATAAATCGGATAATTGCAATGCTTCTCTGGATCTCAAGCATTCAAAGAATGTGGTTTTTATTTGTTTCTGCGAATAGTGCAAATTCGTCTCGCAGCGTGACGATAATGACATCTGACGCCTCTCAATCACACACACACGCACACACACACGCACACACACGCACACACACATACACACACACACGCACACACACACATTGAGAAATAGATAGAATATATATACAGGTGCCTCACCTGTATATATATATTGACTGTCATTTGTCAAGGTTGACAATGGGCGTAACAGCTTTTTAATGTTACCATCTTCTCTTCTAATGCGAAGTGAACATAAGCAGCCTCAGCCGGAATTCGAATGAGCGGCCTAAATCGTGTAAATAAATAAAGAAACGAGCGCCATGCTATTTACATCTTAGCTCTTCGGAGTAATTCGAATTGAGCGCTCTTGTAAATAGAAAGACATATGAGTTTATATGCCTTATAAATTGCCTACACTCCGTCGCGGTGACTTGGAGCATTGTTAAAACGTCCGACTGCTGGCCCAGAGGTCCGGTTTCAATCCTGGCTCGAGGCACTTATAGTCAGTAGCCACACTGCTGAGTCGTAAGACGACGAAACAGCGCTGTATGTGGATTTGACAATATATATAATTATATATATATATGTGTATGTGTGTATATATGTGTATAAGCAACATGGTCAAATATATATCTGACTGCAATCCACCCAACGACATTTTATCGTGGTATCTGCTTCCCGAGTCGTAATTCAAGCCAATCTTATATCAGTAGTTATTTTTAAACCCCACAAAATGTTCCTTTGTTTAACCTTGTGAAATAGAAATGCCGCCGTAAACATTCGTAAACTGAGATTTAAAAAATGCCCTTGTAATATCAACGAGATAACGCTCGTGTGTTTGACTGTTTATAGGTATTTACTATGCTTCATTTAATCTGGCACAAGGACACAAGTGTGGTGCAACCAGTGAAGCAAAACCCACTACAGTAGTAACGGTGAAGGAACATTACTCCACAGCGAGTCTCCAATCTATCTATCTATCTATCTATCTATCTATCTCAGTCTGTTTCTATCTATCTATCTATCTATCTATCTATCTATCTATCTATCTATCTATCTATCTATCTATCCATCTATCAGGAATATATCTGTTCATATCTATCTATCTATCTATCTATCTATCTATCTATCTATCTATCTATCTATCTATCTATCTATCTATCTATCTATCTATCTATCTATCTATCTATCTATCTCAGTCTGTTCATATCTATCTATCTATCTATCTATCTATCTATCTATCTATCTATCTATCTATCTATCTATCTATCAGGAATTTGCTGACTGCAAGCGATATCCTGACTCCCACGCAACGTCCACCCCCGCGAAATACAAAAAGTTTGAAAAATCAAAAAAATGTCTTTGAAGAGATCTTTACTCCAAAGCCGATAGGAAGTTATTTGACTCCCAGAATTGAGTTGCCAGGGCAACCACCTGCCGACCATTCAGTGGCACTCGCCTTACGGATGTAGTAACCTAGGACACCGAACTTGGTCGAACGTAAGTGATGATGGACATGATTAGTTCAAATATGCTAACATTTCGATGAACGCTACGAACTGTAAATGCATAGAATACCTCATTTCCTTTTAATATACACCATCCAAAACCAAAGAACAAAAAATGCAGCAGAGCATCAGCAGTACTCGTAGTTATATAGGAAGGAAGCAGATGCCAATGTTTACGTGACATATTTACTTTCATTCACTGTAATGATTGCATATATAGTGACACAGCAAATGCTAAAAGATTATACACGAAGGAACCATATGCCAATATTTCTATAAGACATTTACTTTCATTCACTCTAATGATTGCATATATAGTGACACAACAGATACTAAAAGCATATAAAGGAAGGAAGCAGATACCAAAGTTGCCTTGAGACATTTATTTTGTTTCATGCTAATGATTTCATATATAATGACACAGCAAATACTAAAAGCATATCCAGGAAGGAAACATGTCAATATAATTATTATAAAAGAATGAAGCAAATAACGATATTTCCATAAGGCATTTACTTTCAATCCCTCTAATGATTTCATATATAACGACACAGCAAATATTAAAAGCATATAAAGGGATGAAACAGATGCCAATATTTCCATAAGACATTGACTTTCATTCACTCCAATAATTGCATATATAGTGACAAAGTAAAAACATACTTGAAAACTGAAAGAAACCTATGTTGACAGTTTTGGTGACAGTTTTGGTTGATGGTTTCTAATACAGAAATTGATTGGAAATTATTTTACTATAGAAATACTTAGTAAGTTATTTTAACATGTAAATGCATTGCTAATGGTTTCGCTATAAAAACGAAGTTGGAGAGGTATATGTATTTGGTCGCGTCTGTCTTTCCGTTTGTCTTTTCGCCTGTCTTTCTGTCCACAAGATATCTCCGAAAGTACTCAATGGATTTCGATGGAATCTTGTAGAAGGGTGGGCAATAGGGTAAGAAAACGGTGGTTATCAATTTGTTTTTGATTGAGAGATATAGTTCCGTTATTTTATGTTCTGTCGGATATTAAAATTGTCCATCATTTGATTCCATGCTGCCGGCATAGAGAATCACATTATATACGTGAGAGTAGAGAAGCCAGAAAAGTGTAGAATTAAAAGATTCCTGCATACCATGAGAACTTCGTTAGCTCAGTTGGTAGAGCAGAACCTGCACGGAGCTCGTTTCTTCATTCACATTTACGATTTAGGCCGCTCGTTTAGCAATCGTTCACACCGGCGCCGAATCTGGGTATACGGTTGCTTCCAGGGTGGACGCGGGTTCGATCAAATATAGGTTCTCAACTAATAAATGTCTTTACAATTATACATTTATGTATACACACATGTCTGTCTATAAGATATCTTCAAGATTTCACAATGAACTTAAATGATACTTTGTGGGAGGGTGGACAATAGGCTACGGAAGAAGTGATAAATGTTGGGATGGGTCCATGCACAATTATCCCCCCTTCGTCGTAGTTACATGTCCACACCACATAATATCGCCAAAAGTTCATGACTGTCCACACGATATCTCCAGAAGTTCTCAATACATTTCTATGAAATCTTGTGGAAGGGTGGGAAATGGGCGACGGAAGAAATGATTAAATAAACCTGGGGGTGGATCCATGCACAATTGCGTTGATAGAGTGCTTTCTAGTTGTTGCTTTTAATCGCACTTTTTTCAATTGAGGTGTTAAAGATGAAAAATGGCGACCATTTTCTGTACGGCAGGATCAATTACCCCGAGAAGATAGAAAATCGCATAACCTTTGGAGTAAACACCATACAGAGACAAATAAACGCATTTTCCCATAGGGTTCTGATCCGA
>VCCN01003054.1:194610-207355 GCA_006491835.1 Architeuthis dux | reverse complement strand
TGTGTGTGTGTGTGTGTATCTTCAAATACGGTGCTTCGTTGATTTTTGTCCAGGTCTAAAGTCGTACAGGAACTTCAAATGAAATTCCTTCTTGCTCAAAGATTCCTTTATGGTAACGATACTTCCTCTGAAAATTCGAAGTGACAAATGACACTCAACACTACTTACGAGAATAAGTTACTTAATATACAAAGAAAGGCAAATAAAGCATCACAGATAAGAGTTGAATTCAATCAGAATTGTTTTTAAAAACGACAGGTGAGACACTAGCCAATTGGGACACGAGACGAGCTTGCAAACCATTGCATCATGGAATGCGCCCAAAGTCTTTCTATAAAGTATCCAGCCATTTTGAATATCTCGAGAACTGGATTTCATCCATTGTTCGTAGTAAATCTTTTTACATAGCAACTGACTATGTTGTCGAAGATTGTGGTAATTATATAATGAAGTACGTAGGCGTACGAACCGGGGGACAACTGCCCCGCCCCCAAATCCGGGTAAACCAGTCCTTTGTCCCCCCCTAACCAAAGACTTCCAATACGCCTATGATGGACAGCGTAGAGCGGACATCTAGAGCTCTGTTCCACACACATCTCTCGCGATGACAAATTTGCTGCTTTGATTTGTTCCGTAATTGACTCATATAACCATAACACTAACCTTAACTTACATACTTTGTAAGTTAAATTTAATAAAGTGCAGTTTTAAATAGTCACGTGTTATGCTTTCATTTGTTACGTAATTAACTTATATCCTGTGTAGTTACATGCATTTAAATGTATGTGTGTTTAATGTTCAAAAATACAGTTTTAAATCGTCAAAATAGTTTACGCCTGTTTAATATATTAGATATACATAGTGACCTATACGCCACTTCAATATATTAGGTATACATAGTGACCTAGTTTACGCCACTTCAATATATAATTACCAATTTATTTTCTGTGTTGATCAAGAATAAAATGACCAGTGTTTAAACGCAGACTTACGTTCGTTTTCGTAAATTCATGCGGATGCCATTTTCCTAACTTCTGATTCCTTCCTGAGGCTAATAAACGACAGACTACATATTGCGTAAGTAATAAAGAGCTGAATAAACTTCCAATATTTCAATAACATTTTGAGGAAGACAGCGCTGCGAATTTTTGCGTTGACCTAATAATACAAAAAACTGTCTTTGTATTTTTTGTAATTTACCGCATATATAGTAATAAAGAAACATTCTACGTAGAATTCTTGCCTAAATAAATTTAATAACTTAAGTCAGAAACGTTTTTAGAAACCGTCAACCAAAACTGTCACCAAAACTGTCAACATAAGTTTCTTCAGTTTTCAAGTTGTTCAGGCTGGCTATGTATGTATGTATGCGTGTATCACACATGCAGGCTGCACCAATGGAGCTAGAGGGGTGAACATTTCAACATTTACTCATTATGTCTAGAAAAAAACGTATTTTTTTTGTTTTTGATACGGTTTTTAGCGGGGTGTTCAATTTGCAATGTAAGTTCATGCGAAATTGATCCCTTAGTTTGTGCCTGATGGCATTCAGTCTTCAACATTTACTCATATGTTGTTTTTGTAAATTCCCTCATAATAGGTTTTGAATGGGGGGTTCAATTTGCAATGTAAATTTATGCTAAATTGATCTCTTAGTTTGTGTCCGATAGCATTCAGACTTTTTTAGTGATCACTACCCAACAAAAGGTGAGAGTAGTAACTTATTCATTGGTCACCCCTTTTTCCATTTTTTTTAATTGATCACCTCAAACACGGCATGCAGCCAAAAGACGTTAGTCACGTGGAGGTTTTTATTGAGTCACTAACCAGACATGTTGTATTGTACTTTTGGAGAAAAAAAAGCTACAATATCTTTCCTTCATTCATGTTGGCGATTTGTTTTTTAAAAGTGGAGAATCGAAATTAACTTTTGTCGAAAGTGAAAAATGTTAAAAGCAACGCCGTATAAGTTACATGTGAAAGAGTTTCAATACATGCAAGAGAAACGGCACTGTCGAAAGACAACAAAACTTTCCTCGTGAAGAGATGCCATATGTCTTACAGGACGGATATTCTTGCAAAACAATTATTTACAAATCCACTTTCCCAAGAATTTCAGGAGAGTTTTCAATAATAAACAATTTTTTGTTCCACGACGAATTCTTTTCAGTATATATAAGTAGATGCTAAAAAGATGGCGACATTCGTTTTTATAAGCGCAGACAAGATGTTATTCTAGTTATATTTTTTTAAGGAGAGACACATTTTCAATATTAAAGTGTTTTATTCTTCATACAGACGCTGATGCAACTACACAACTGGGTGCTGTGTTATTCTTCCGATGTAAAAATGAACACATCTCGTCTCTACGTGAGTTGATTTTTTTCAGAGGCAGATACAGGTATGTACATAAAATACATACATCTGTGTGAGAAAGATAGAGTGTACACACACACACACACACACACACATATATATATATATATATATACATATACGTTTGTGGGTATTTTGTGTTTAAAAAAACGCAATATGCTGAAAGTACATAGTGCTCAATATGTTAGTGAATAAATCAATAAATCAATAAAACAGAGCATATACAAGTTATATTTATTATGGGATCCGCCACAGATTGACAGTCTCTTTCATTGCTGCGTGCAATTTATCAGGCGAATGAGGTGGAAACCAAATAATTAAATCCTTTTATAAAAATGTTATTCTAAGCACACATCACCACCATACCCAGCTCCTCCCACTTTCATTTTTATTTTCTCTCCGGTGGTGCAAAGCAAAAAGACCGTATCAAACAGAAAATGTAAACGTTAACCGCAATGCTTGTAATAGTCCATGGGCCACCGGTACCATCTGGAGGAAAACATGCGCATAATGAATTCTTGGCAAGGTATGCATCTCTAGAGTAAGAACATGTGTGATAGCATCGCAGCAGTGATAGCTTTCTGTATGCTATCATGTATTTTATAACACTACTCTAAAATAAACATTTCTGAAAAGTGGCCAATATAAAGTACAACGTATATATTCAACCTAATAGTATTTTGTCATCAGTGACCCCTCAAAATTGTATAACTGAATTCAAGTACTTTTCATCGAATGTTGTCATACAATTCTACCTTGAAAACTGTGTCAATGGTGGCTCTCGCAGTACAGTGCCCAATTTCAGTAGAGTTAATGATTTCATTTTTAGAAAAAATATTTGTCCGTTGTTTATTGTGGAAAAGTCAATAAAAACACTAGGACACATATAATCACATGGATCTTTAGAGAATTTAATCAGGAATACAAATAACTAATTGCATGACTAACGTTTTGTATAAATGTCATATTAGCATCAATACAGCAGATAACGTTAATCCACCTCTCAAAGGGTAACAATCCTAATTTGGAGAGATTTCTTGTGTTTTCTCAATGTTATGATATTTTCCATATTGTTACTGAAGGATATACTCCAAGAATGACATCAATAGGTCTATACTAGCAGGTTTCTGAAGAATATCATTGTAATTTCTCAATTAAACAGATTGTTATGGATTTTATGAACACCGTTAGTCCACAACCTTGGCTACTTGGGCACTGAATGGTTATTTATGTGTGCTTAGTATAACATAATAATTCAAATAATAATAATAATAATAATGTCTGGTTAATCACTCAATAGAAACCGTCACGTGATCAATGTCTTTTGACAGAATGCCATGCTGGGGATGATCAATTAAGAAAATTGGTAAAAGGGGTAATCGAGGAATAAGTTACTTTTCTTGCCTTTTGTTGGGCAGTGATCACAAAAAGAGTCTGATTTTTTTTAAAAAGACAAGCGTGAATGCTGCCGGACACAAACTAAGGGACCAATCTAGCATAGATCTACATAATAAATTGAACCCCCACTAATAAATTATTTGGTGGGGTGGGGATTTTTAAAGAAACATAAAACCGTTTTTCTAGACATAATAAGGAGTAAATGTTTAAATTTTAAGCCTTGTGGCTCCATTATAAAACATATTTTAAAATTATTACTTTAGAATAATGTTTCCCAGCGAGCTAGTATGACATGGATGTTACCTAAGGATCCGTCTGGAATTCTGGTTTCCACTAATACCGGATGATCCGCTCGAGCTTAAAAACTTAGCCCACGAGAGCCAGCCAAACACGGACTGCGCTGTGAACCCGTCGGCAGGACCATCGGGCCATATGTATAAATGGTGATATAAAAGTTATCCTATGCCTCATACTTACACTATATTTAGTTTATTGAATTTCCTTGTACAACATGGTATGTATTCTTTAGTTATGTACAGAGGAAATCTTTGTGTTACATCTTTCATAAAAACATAGTATGTAATGTATAGTCACTGTGTTGTCACTGCCAGTAATAGCTAACATTTGTAGAGATGCTAATATTTCCAGATTATATCTATAAAACACTGTCTCAGTAATATTCCCACACATTTTCAGAGAGAAAGGATCAACAATGAGAGGGAACTATCAGTCTGAGTAGTATGCTTTATTTTGTTCTATGTATATTTTTGACAAATGTGTTTTGCCATGGGATTATAGATCGAGTGATAACACACAGAAAGATACCACTGCTGCAACAGTATCGTATATTCTCTAGCAGTGTAGCTTGTCAGAAATCACTATGAGAACTATCCCTCCCAGATGGTACCGGTGGCCCAAATCTTGGGTCCTGGCTAATGGACAAATGGTCGCAGTCTACGTATGAAGGATATCCTTTCTCATCCCCATTGCCCTTGGCCCTGTCCACACCAGGCGGATTGTTGATAAAGACAAATAAGGCCACTTTGGACACAAACTTGCAATGCAATGTAGCAGCAGAAGAGCAACCACCAGGAAACTCTGCTACAGTTGTTGGAAAATTATTATGATTATTAGATTATGAAAGGATGTAAATCTAAGTATGGAAAGCAGTCTTTCATTAAATATATTCATTTTACAACCAAATTGGGACAAGGTTTTTGGCCGCGTTGAACTCCACATTTGAATTATTGTTAGAAACTGTCAACAGTCAACATAGGTTTCTTCTTTTTTATTGACCATTCTACAATAAACAACATACACATATGTTTCTAAAAATGAAATCTTTAGAATTGGGCACTGTACTGCGAGAGTCACGATTGACACATTTTTCAATGTAGAATTTTATAACAACATTTATGACAAACTTCAATGTTGTGGGGTCACTGATGACAAATACTATTAGGATGAATATATATGTTGTACTTTATATTGGTCATTTTTCAGAAATGTTTATTTTAGGATAGTGTTATAAAATGCATGCTAGAACACAGAAAGCTACCACTGATGCAATGCTATCACATACTATCTTACTCTAGAGATGCACACCTTGCCAGAAATCACTATGAGCACTATTCCATCAGATGGTACCGACCAACCCTACTGGCCCATAGACTATAAATAAGTTATTCTATTTTAGCAAAGCGTACAGCTAGTTCCAGAATATTTAACATGGAAAAGTGTTCAGTCTCTTTCTTTATTAAACAAACAATTTCATCTTGTGTCTCTGTTTAGCAGAGAAGAAACATGATAGTCATTAATATACCAACCGGAATAATCAATATCATAAAACACAATACAATATCTAAAATAGTTACATCACCTCATTTCAAAAGAAAGAAAGAAAGAAAGACAAGCCTGGCTTTTACAGAGTCAGACTCTGCTCCTAATTCTACTTCCTTCACAATTCTACTATAAATGTTGGTGCTATCTAAGACTTATCAGTTTGGAGCAGCGATCACTGGGCCATGCGCTTAAATCGCGTTAGGGGAATGGGGATTTTACATACCGACTTACTCCCTATTATTGGTTAGGATTGTTCTAGTTTTTGTTCTCGTTCTTGTTACATAGGAAAGTAAAGTCAACTCTGACTTTTCCCTGGAGTTTGACAAAAAAGAAAGAAAGAACAGGTCTGGTTAGTCACTCAATAGAAACCGTCACGTGACCAACGTCTTTCGGCAGCAAGCTGTGTTGGGGGTGATCAATTAAACATTGGAGTAAAGGGGGATCAATGAATACCTTACTTCTCTTCCTTTTGTTGGGCAGTGATGATTCAAAAATATCTGAATTTTCAAAAGGCAAGCGTGAATGTTGCCCGACACAAACCAAGGGATGAATTTAGCGTAATCTTACACTGTAAATTGAACCCCTCACTAACAAATCTTTAAAAAAGTGTTTCTATACATAATAAGGCGTAAATGTTCACTAACTCCATTGGTGGAGCCTGTACACGTGATACATATATACATAGCCAGCCATCCAGCCAGACGAGATTAAACACTGAAGAAACCTATGTTGACAGTTTTAGTTGACGGTTTCTAAAAGAACGAAAGAAAGATAGAAAGAATGGAAGACAGAAAAAAGAAAGAAAGAAAGATATTAAAAAAGACAGAAAGAAAGAAAGAACGAAAGAAAGAACTAAAGAAAGAAAGAAAGAGAGAACTAAAGAAAGACAGAAAGAAATAACGAAATAAAGGAAGAAAGAAAGACAGAAATAAAGAACGAAAGAATGAAAGAAATAACGAAAAAAAGAAAGAAAGAAATAACGAAAGAAAGAAAAGAGACAGAAAGAAAGAAAGAAAGAAAGTAAGAAAGAAAAGAGACCGAAAGCAAAAGCAGATAAACGGAAGAAAGAGTAGAGAGAAAAAAGACGAAATGACTTGTGATGCCCAGAGGCAAAATGGTGAATACATTTGGCATGGAAAAATCCCCGCTTTGGCTTTTTATCTTAGGGATTACCGCAAAATACCAAGACCTTTAATCCGACGGAGATTAATCCGTCTTTATCTGTCCAGAGCCGGGCGGAACAGACGGGAGATTTGCGATGACCACTTAGTGCAGGCTGTTGACACATCTAGGATTTTCTGTCCACAGCTGAACATTCCAGGAGCTTTGAGAAACCAGGTGGAGTGAGTGTCGTGACTTGCCTAGGTAAAGCATAATTTCTTTAAATACCCAGGTCGGTGTGGAGCCTAAACTGCTGGCATATGTATGTATGTATGTATGTATGTATGTATTGTACGGCCTTGCTACATACAGTATCGCTCGTAAATAAGTTCCCCTTCCACTTTTTAATAGAAAGTTAATTGTCTTCTAAACCAAACATAGCAGGATTTTATTATTTCTAGTGGAATATTACACAATCGACGTGGGTATACATACATACATACAATATTCTATGTCAATATTGAATATCGGATATTATCAGGTATTATTTATCACCAAACTGTACAGCATTGAAAATATGAATATGTTGCCGTCCAAAGATGAGTACAACACTACGAAAACATAGTTCTGGCAAAAGAGTTTCAATGCTGTAGAGTTTGGTCATAAATAATACCTGATAATATCCGATATTCAATATGTGATTGTGTAATGTTCCACTTGAAATAATAAAATCCTGCTATATTTGGTTTAGAAGAAAATTAACGTTCTATAATATAGTGGTAGGAGTGTATTTATGGGCGATAAACTGCTGGCATATATATATATGTATGTATGTAGTTATTCAACTACCTCCCCGCGAGGGTAGAGTGTGACACAAGGTCGGTTTTATGTGGATTGCACACGCTTACGTGGGAGCAGAGCATGCTTACAATACTTAATGTTCCCAAGCGGTCACCCATCTAAGTATTGATCAGGTTCAACGCCCCTTAACTTCAGTGATCGAACTAGAACCAGTGCGTTCAGCGTTTGACCGTAAGTAAGTAAGTGAGTATGTATGTATGTATGTATGTATGTACATCATCATCAGCCGTCATAAGTCCGCTGCTGGACAAAGGCCTTTCCCATCTACTTCCATGACGACCTATATTGTGCTAACCTCTGCCACGTCATACCGGCAAACATTTCTATTTCATCCCTACATCTTGTGTCTGGTCTTTTCCTACTACGTTTACTGTCCCATTGTCACCAATCGGTTAGTCTTTTGAACCATCTATTGTCTTGCTAGGTGACCAGCCCATCTCCATTTGTGCTGCTTAATTATTTGTATAATATCCTTCACTCTAGTCCTCCTTCTGATCCATGCTGAACTTTTCTATCTTTTAGAGTTCTTCCTAGCATTGCTCTTTCCATGGCTCTCTGTGCGATTCTAAGTTGGTTTTCAGTTGGTTTTGCTAATTCCGATGTTTCGCATCCATAAGGCATGTCTAGTATAATGCAACCGTTGTATAATTTACGCTTTAAGCACATTACATACATACGAGTATATCTGTATTGGTACGTATATTGTTGCTAGCTTATTCAGCTATGCAGTGTATTAGCAATTATTTATAGATGAATAAGTGTTGTAAACTCTTTCCCGATATTTTGTAGACGACAGTAAAGTTCATCAAGATAGCGTTGGAGAAGAGCAACTGGTTGCTGTCAATACCTAATGGGTTTGATAACAATACAGCTCTACGAGATTACGTCTATGTTAGGGTTATTTTCTCTGGGTTCTTCTGGCTTGGACACCCAAGAAAACACTACTTTATATAGGGCGTGAAGGCCTTACTGTTGGCAGATTGTCCACTCTTAAACGAACTTAGGATATAACATATTTACATTGTCTAATATGCTCTCTTGGCTCTGATTTGACAGTGCTAATTGTTTTTGCAGACTCACGAAAAACTGATATTCCCCAAAATATATTTATATACTAGAATATTACCCGTCATATGACGGTATTTTAATACTGGTAATACATTATTGATAATAGCAGGTTCTCTCTTTTTTGTCATCCACATTTAGCTGTCCCATAAAACTTGTAAACTGAATCGGGCTTTCATCACTTATGGGTAAGGAAAATTGACTCAACACTCACTTTACAATTGAAGTGATTTTACATGTTAAAAGGAAATGTTTCACTATATTTCCAGTACAAAAGAAAGAAATATTTCTTTCGAAGTCCAGTTAATTAAAATTGAATGATTTTCATCAAATCCTAATTACATACATGCTATTTTATTCTCGCAATAGACATAATCAAAAACAGAGTGTAACATGTTTTGAGCATTGCGAAATAAAAAATCAATGACTATTATACATATATATGAATAATTCATTAATCATTGGAGGGTTCAGTTTAATACTTGGTAACAATATAAAACTGATCCCCTATCATATTGATCCCCACTTCAAGTACAGAGACTCTAAAAGCAGTCTAAGGCCTGTTTTAAGTAGGCTAAAATATGTTAATGCATAATGTATTTGTAAGTATTCCTTTTAAAATGTATTACAGGTGCTAGCATTTAAATTTATGCAAATCACTTAACTCCACCGTCCTGAATTCAGAGGAACTGTTAGTACATAATGAAGTGGTTGGCTGGGATGGGTTATTGCGCTTGAATAAGATCTGGTAGAATAAATTTGTATGGGGTTAATTTTAAGAAGACGAACATGATTTTTCTTTTCATACCATTTTATTCAGACGTAATGTGGGGTTTTGTATACAAAATACGAATTGTGTATCTGGTCTACAGACTTGTTATTTGAAGCAATAGATATGAATGTATTAATCATGGGTGGTATCAGTTTGCTACTAAATACCAATGGAAACCTCTTTATGCACAGGTGCATCTTACACTAACATGCACTAAGTAGTGGGGGTCAATTTATTACTGCACAACAATAGAAATCTGACCCTCCACTTCATTGATCCACCACTTCATGTACGGACATATCAAAGTTGTAACTGGTCTACACACTTAGATATGAACATATATTTAGATTGACCAAATCAGCGTTACAAAGCCACACACCATGGCGTTTATAGGTATATATATATGTGTGTGTGTGTGTGTGTGTGCGTGTGTGTGTAATGATCAATATGATTTTTGTGAAAATATTATTTTAAATTTGTATTATTATCAGATGAAGCATAGTCAACCATTATTTAATATTTTACAAGTATTTCTTTCATCTAAAGATGACTAGTATTTCTTTCATCTTAAGATGACTAGTATGTCTTTCATCTAAATATGACTAGTATTTCTTTCATCTTAAGATGACTACTATTTCTTTCATCTTAAGATAACTAGTATGTCTTTCATCTAAATATGACTAGTATTTCTTTCATCTAAAGATGACTAGTATTTCTGTCATCTAAAGATGACTAGTATTTCTTACATTCAACTTTTAAAGTCCGATGTTGGACATAGGCCTCATTTCTCCAAGTAAGTGTAAGACATAGTAGGTAGGTGATGGGCCTTTCCCTACCACACTGGCCCATGGCCTGTTATGGAAGAGAAGGATACATGCCTTTACCAAGGGCATTAGTACGAAGTGAGCGCAAACTGTATCAACTGGGGTTTGAACTCGGCTCGTCCATCCCAATTTCCCTGCCGTTAACTGTTCAGCCTCTAAATACGAGTCAAACATTAACAATGCTTAACAATTCTTCGTCGAATGGTAATAGCAATTCAATATTATTATATAATAATCAATAATAATTAAACAAAACATCAACTATCACAGCGTATATGTACGTATATATGCATCTCAGGATCTCTATACCATTCGCTCAGGCTTGCGCCATGGCGATGTCCCTACCGAGGGAGATTTCTTTAAGTTTTGACAGTGTATCAGACAGAATAGCCTGGATAACAGTTAGATTAAGCAAAATATACACACTAACGGTAATCCAGGTCTACGCGCCAACTTCGTCTTCTGATCAAGACATTGAAGAGTTCTATGACGACATCAGTAAGATAATGGACAGAGAAAAGACTACCACACAATACACATGGGCGACTTTAATGCTAGGTCAAGGAAAAGTCGGGAAATCTAGTGTAGGAAAATAGGGAATAGGACAGAGAAATGAGATAGGTGACATGCTAGTAAATTTCGCAGAAAGATACAGTTTAAAGATAAATAATACATTCTTTCAAAAGAGGGAAGCTCGAAAGTGGACTTGGAAACGCCCAAATGGCACACAAAAACGAAATCAACTAACAGACAAGATACATGACATTAAAGACGTTACCGTTATAAACAAGTAGACATAGGAAGCGATCATAGAATGGTAGCGTGCAGAACTAAATCTAACTTTAAAACTGAAAAGAATAAAATGATACTTAATAAGAGATGCCCCAATAAGATAAAGATAGAGAACATTAGCAACTTCGGAGTAGCGATAGAGAACAGATTTCAGGACTTGTGGAATAGCGACAGTAACAATCTGATAAATATAATTAACGAGGTAGCAGAGATGGTATGCAGTGTTATGATATCCTGCGACGAAAAGGTTATTCCGGGGTCAGACACCTGTGAGGAAATGTAAGTCACCTTAGGAAATAGGTATATTGCGTGGGTGTCAAACAAACAGGATACGGGGACCGGAAATGACACCTGCGTAGGCGTTCAAGAAGCCTATAAAGCAGACCCGAGATGCGGACAGAAAACTGGGCTCAAGCAGCCAGGGGGCAGACTGCCTAGGGCTGGGAAAACATAAGACCAAGTTCCCCTGTTGAGAACGGTCTCTCGGCACCCATCATCTCTCTCCCACTCTTCATTCTCCGGCCGACGAAGTGTATGTTATGTAATAAAAATATGTCTCATATTTTTATAAGCAAGTCTTTGAGTTTCCTTTCTATCCAAGTCCAGGACATTTACCCCGCTATACAACAGGCAGTACAAATGTAGACAATAATACAGGGAAATACTCTAAAGCAACATTAAAACTAATCAAACAGAGAAGAAATATTGAGATAGACACTAAGGAGGACGGAAACAAAAAAGCAGAACTTAACAAATTAATAAATGAGAGAATGAGAAGAGAAAATAAAACACAAAGAGGATGGTAGAGGCTATGAGAAAGGGGAAGAGCTGAAAACCTCTCCCGTTCAGCAGACCATACCGGGAAGTAACAGATGCTTGCACTAAAGGATACAAATAGGGACAAATTGACAAAAGTAACTGAAGAATACTGTGAAGATGTGTGCACTTCAAAAATAGAAATACCACAAATTAATAAACCCATAGATAGAAATAGTATTTGCACTAAGAAATATGAAACTCGGTAAAACCCCAGGCGAGGATGGCATAACGACAGACCTTCTAGAAGATAGAGGAGAAGTCTTGCACAAAAGGACTAGGACAGCTATTCACACAATGCATGAGACAAAGAAAAGTTCCTAAAATCGTCTGTCCCGGAATAGTAATCCTACTCCACAAGAAAGGAGATAAGCACGACCTTGGCAAATTACACTATTAACTAACATATATAAACTATTCACATAAATAAGCACACACATATTAACAGGCACTCTAGACGAAAACCAAACACGCGAGCAGACAGGGTTCAAAAGCGGCTAGTCAACAATAAATCACCTACATGCAATAAATCAACTAATCGAAACATTCTTAGAATACAACAAACCACTACGCCTTTGTAGATTATGAGAAAACATTTGATTCGGTAGAACACACGGCAGTCTTCAACTCAATGCGAGAACAAGGTGTTAACGAAAATTACATACAAATCATCCAAAACATATACGAAAATGGCACTGCAATAATTAGACTACATAAAAATACAAACAAGATTCAGATAGCCAAAGGAGTAAGACAAGGCGAATAAACATAGATGGAGAATACTTAAGCAACTTAAGATTCGGCGATAACATTTCCATGGCGTCGGAGGCATCCGAATAATCTAAATAGGGAAAGTAAAGAGCCGGGTCCAAAGTATGGTCCTGGGGCGCTATAGGGG
>VCCN01003054.1:147317-158236 GCA_006491835.1 Architeuthis dux | reverse complement strand
TTTGAAGCTATAAAGCTTTCTAGACTCTCTATATATATATATTCTAATTTATTTACATAAATTCGAACCGTTATTTTGCTGGTGTCCATCAGGGATGAGCAAAGTGAACCCGTGCAGCTGGGGTTTCCGAGACACTGTACTCCACCGTGGGTATTTTCTTCTTTTTTTTAAATATGGCCCTCATGCACAGGTCAAAATCCTATATTCTGACCTCCGTGGTTCAAGTGACAGAAACCAGAATGAATGAGCGGAGGTATGAGGTGGCGTAACGGTTATCAGCACAGAATCGGCGAAGGGGCTAGAATATCAGCTAAGGCTGCCTATGTTTACTTGGCACTAATTCTCTTAGGAAAAGCATGAATCCATTTCTCCATGCTTTCTGTCCCATAGCTAAATATATTGACAAAGAAAGTCGTGTCACTAGCAAGCCATGCTGGTTGGCAGAGAAGAGGGTGGATGAGTGAGCACTTGAGAAAACCACTCTCCTATTACCAATCCTCCAGTTTCCAGCTCTTCGGAGCAAATAATAGTTAATAGTTGAAATCTAGCAACTGAGGATACACCCTTAGGAGTCGGACATGGTTACCCAACAATAAAACGACCATAAGACACATTTGTCCCCGTCGGATGCCAAATAAACACTACCTCACCTGTCCAGATAGTAACCGTAATTAAGCTGTTACCTCAACAATCAACTTTAACAGGGACCAATAAAAAAAACTATTTCAGAACCATGAAACGTGCACACGAAAGAATCCTGCTTAAAATCACATGGGGAGATCACAAGACAGCACAATATATTAGAGAAAAAAACAGGGGTGAGAAATATCATAAAATCCATTAGAAAACTCAAATAGCAATGGGCTGGCTCTGTAGAAAGATTGTCAAACAACCACTTGACATCACGACTCACAACGTGGATCCACAGAGATCATATGCGAAATTGTGACCGGCAACAAATAAGATGGCGTGAAGTTCAGAAAATATTGAGGTCGAGAGGTCTGACGAATCTTGGACAAGGTCTATGTCCGACGACGGACGTTAATAGGTTGATGCTGCTACTGCTACTGCTGCTGCTCCTGATGATGATGAGGAGGAGGATGATGATGATGCGAATGCAGGTGAATGCTTATCTCTGTGTGTTCACATGATCTTGTGTGTAGGCGTCAGTCTCTTCTGTTCGTAGTCACTTCGAGCTTCTTTTTTTTCCCAGCCCGACAGAATATCTTCTGATTTCGCGAGACGACTTTGTACTATTGATTAGTGTATTGATCTTTCGTTTAACCACTCTCCTTTACAACTGATACAAGTCCCTACATGGATTTCTACCTGTCTGATTTGCTCTAAACATAACGATCCGTTTCCGATGAATGAATCTATATTGGACAGATCATAGCTACCTATAGCATTTTATACGTACTTATTCATTTCAGTCTGTGTACCTCTAGCAATCTTTCTTTGATGGATTGTTCATGTGCACAGAAGTAAGTGGCCATATCAATCTCTTCGTATTTGACTTTTCCATTAGAAAACTGTCAACATAGGTTTCTTCAGTTTTTAAATGATTTTACCTGCCTGGCTGGCTGATTGTATATGTATGTACAGGCCACACAAATGGAGCTAGAGGGATGAAAACTTAAACATTTCATCATCATCATTAGCCGTTATAAGTCCACTGCTGGACAAATGCCTTTCCCATCTCCTTCCATGACGAACTATATTGTGCTAACCTCTGCCAAGTCTTACCGGCAATCTTTTCTATCTCGTTCCTCCATCTTGTGTCTGGTCATTTCCTACTTCGTTTACTGTCCCATTGGCAACAATCTATTGTCCTCTATTCTTGCTAGGTGGTCAGCCCATCTCCATTTTTTCTGCTTAATTAGTTGTATCATATCCTTCACTCTAGTCCTCTCTCTGATCCATGTTGATTTTGTTTTCTATCTCTTAGAGTTATCCCTAGCATTGCTCTTTCCATGGATCTTTGTGCTATTCTGGGTTGGTTTTCAGCTCGTTTGGTTAATTTCCATGTCTCGCATCCGTAAGTCATGGCTGGTATCATGCAGCCGTTGTATACTTTACGCTTTAGGTACATTGACAAGGTGCTCTTCAGAATGTCTCTATTCATACCAAATGCTTTCCAACCTATCGTTATGAGTCATTTTATTTTGCAGTCATGGTCTTTCTCTTGACCTAGGTTCTTATTATGTCTAAAAAAACGTTTTTGGTGCTTTTATGAAAATCCATTCCACAATCAGTTTTTTTTTTTTTTGGGGGGGGGGGCAATTTACAATGTGATTTTACACTAAAATGGTCTCTTAGTTTTCTGTTTCCGGCAGCGTTCAGGTTTATTTTTTGTTTATTTTTTAGTGATGCAACAAAAGGCGATAGAAATAACTTATTCATTGATCACCCCTTTTTCCAAATTGTGAAGGTCTCTATTGAGTCAGACCGGTCCATTTTATTTTGTTGTTAAACTCCAGTTCACGTTGGAGTTGACTTTATTTTCCCCCGTAACAAGAATAATAACAACCCTCACCAAATTTAGGAAATTAAACCCTTCACTGTTTGTCTATCCCGCCACGTTAAACCAATCAGATATATAAACTTAACAGTTCCCTACCTAGGCGGCTCTCTTACCAACTGAGCCAAACTAACAAGTCTTATAATTTTACGAATTTCATTTTTACATATTCAATGCAAATGTTGCAGTAATCATCTTCAGTTGGAATAGAAGTAGGAGTGGAGTGTGACCCTGCAGCAGCCAGCCTTATTTCTATTTATTTTTCAATTTTAATGAGCATAGGATGTAGCTCAGTCATTCTTGACTTTTTTTACCTCCACGCCAACCTTATTAGATGAGACTTGTCTCCACGCCACCCCAACCAAATGATTTGTTTGAAATGGTTACTGCAAATGTGTGGAGAAATAAAAGGTTAATATATTACTTTCCTCACGATATTATGGAAACATTTGTTAAGAGAATTCACAAAATAATTAGAGAAGTTCTTACGCCTGGTTAAGAACCATTGATGCTGCTAATCGTTAAGCCAATCCCAGCATATTGGGAGGTGCTTATATGTTGTGTACACGATATACACTCCGATACTATGATTGCTTGGTATGTTTATATAGAGATATATTTGTTTATAGATAGATATATTTGTTTATAGATAGATATATTTGTTCATGGATAGATAGATAGATAGCTAGATAGATAGATAGATAGATAGGTTTGTTTATAGGTTGACACAGATATATGTGTATAGATATATAGATAGATATATGTATTTGTTTATAGATAGATATATAGATAGATAGATAAGTAGATAGATTTGTTTACAGATATATAGATAGATAGATACATTTGTTTATAGATAGATATATAGATATATAGATATATAGATACATTTGTTTATAGATAGATAGATAGATAGATAGATATATTTGTTTATATATAGATAGATATATTTGTTTATAGATAGATAGATATAGTTGTTTATAGATATATATATATATATATATAGAGATAGATAGATAGATAGATAGATAGATAGATAGATAGATAGATAGATAGATAGATAGATAGATAGATAGATAGATAGATAGATAGATAGATAGATAGATAGATAGATAGATAGATATTCTTTAACTATTCTTTAATAAGCACATCTGAAATCTTCAGCTAGACACAATCTTCCCTTGATCTTCTCTTTCAGATACAAAGTTCAAATGAAACCACCAACATATTGAAAACATTCTTCTTGTGATTATTGGATATTGAGATACACTCACATACTCTCTTAGATATACACGAAGGAAAAAACACGACGAATAATAATAATTAGAAACCGTCAACCAAAGTTGTCACCAAAACTGTCAACATGTTTCTTCAGTTTTTAAGCTGGTCTGTCTGACTGGCTGGCTGGCTATGTGCGTATGTGTTGTATAGTGGGTGAATATCCTGGACTTAGCGAGAAAGGAAAGGAAGACTCGAAAGTTGTTTGTAAAAATATGAGACATATTTTTATTTCATAGCATACACTTTGTCGGCCGGAGAATGAAGAGTGGAAGAGAGATAAGGGGGTGCCCGAGACCGTTCCCAACAGGGGAACCCGGCCTCGTTCCTTCTAGCCTGGCTTAGGCGATCTGCCTCTCTGGCTGAGTCGTCTGGGTTTTCTGTCTCTTCTGCTTCCTCTTCGGCCCTGAGCTTTAGAGGGTTTCGAACGCCCACGCTGGTGTCAGTTCCGGTTTCTACATCCTGTTTTTGGACACCCACGAATATACATATTTCCTAAGGTCCCCGGGTCACTTCCACTTCCGCATAGGTATTGGCCTGGAAAATCACCTTCCCGTGGTAGTATATCATAACATATGTATGTATGTATGTATGTATGTATGTATGTATGTATCAGATATACAGACCGCACCAATGGCACTAGAGGGCTGAAATTTTCAACATCTACATATTATGTCTACAAAATAAAACCTTTTAATTCGCCCATTAAGTAGATTTTTAGTGGGGCATTCCATTTGCAATGTAAGTCTTTGTTAAATTGATCCCTTACTTTTTGTCCAGCAGCATTCACATTTGTTTTTTTGGAAATTCAGCCTTTTTTTAGTGATCACAACCCAACAAAAGGTGCCCCCCCCCCTAAATAGGTTTTTAGTGGGGGATCCACTTGCAATGTAAGTCTTTGCAAAATTGATCCCTTAGTTTTTTTCCAGCAGCATTCACATTTTGTTTTTTTGAAATTCAGAATATTTTAGTGATTACTGCCAACAAAAGGTTAGAGAAGTAACTTATTCATTGATCGCCCCTTTTCCCAATGCTTTAATTGATTAACCCCAACACGTTATGCTGCCAAACGACGTTGGTCACGTGACGGTCTCTATTGAGTGTCTAACAAGATCTGCTCTTTTATTTTTATTTATTTACTTGTGGAATATAATTTATCAAAAAAGAATGTGAAGTATATAATTCGCTATTGACTTATAGTATCAGCGATCCGTCCCTCTCCCTTCCTACCATGTTATTAAACTACTTAACCCACTCTTCTACCCTCTCCCTTCCCACCTTCTTATTAAATAACCTATATATTATCTTATCAAACTACCTAGCTTTATTTGATCCCTTCTCCATCCTTACCGTGTCTGTCACACATAGTATCAGTAGCAGACATCAGCCGAGCCGGATGATGACCATCAGAGAAACAACGGATCATGCACTAGTATGACTAAAACGTAAGCTAAACTTACTGAATATTAAGTATAGTCTGCTTCAGTAACTATAGTATATATAGAGCTTAGTTTGATACAAGGCCACAGTAGTGGGGCCCTCAGTGAGGATCAAACTCATTACAGTATTAATGGTCAGCATCAGAGGTTTGTTAACCATTACTGCACTGATTGTAACATGGGTGTTTCACAATCAGTGTAATAATGGTTAACAAGCTTGTGGTGCTGACCATTAACAGTATGTTGTACTACGGAATGTGATTGGGATTTCATGAAATTACTGAAATGTACAGGGATTGCACATAGTTTTACCATCTTACTGTAACATATATACGTGTATTATGTGTATATGCTGACGATGACGAGTACCGTGATTCACGTGACAGTTAAAAGAATAAGAACACCACCCTCCGTTCAAATAAATACAACAAACGATGACGAGTACCGAGATTCACGTGACAGGTAAACGAATAAGAACATCACCCTCCGTTCAAATAAATACAACAAACGATGATGAGTACCGAGATTCACGTGACAGTTAAAAGAATAAGAACACCACCCTCCGTTCAAATAAATACAACAAAGATTAGAAAACTGATTGTATAATAGTAACAACGCTATGTCTCAAATATTCTGAAAGAAGGCTGAGCTGTACAGTGGCCTAAATGTTGTGATACAAATAATCATTGTACAATAGTAACAAGTTTCAGAAGTTCAGCCACAGAGAAGGCCGGACTGTAGAGTGGCCTAAAGATGAGGAAACAGGTCTGACAAAATCAGTGTGTAATAGTAACAACACATTGTCTCAGAAATTCAGACAGAAACCAGACCGGACAGTACAACGGCCGAAACGTCGTGATAAAAACAACAAAGATGAGGAAACTGGTCCGGAAAAAAATCATTGTACAATAGTAACAACACTAACTTTCAGAAATTCAGACAGAAAGAAGGCCGGACTGTACAGTTGCTAACAGGTTGTGATACATACAACAAAGATGAGGAAACTGGTCCGGAAAAATAATTGTACAATAGTAACAACACTAAGTTTCCGAGATTCAGCCAGAAAAAAGGCCGGACTATACGGCTGCCTAAAGGTTGTGATAAATACAACAAAGATGAAGAAGCTGGTCCGAAAGAAAATCATTGTGTAATAGTAACAACACATTGTCTCCGAAATTCAGACAGAAACCAGACCGGACAGTGCAACGGCTGAAACGTTGTGATAAAGACAACAAAGACGTGGAAACTGTTAAAAGGTTATCTATGTATAATAATAACAACACCGCGTCTTAAAATGAATATCTGATTTAAGGCAATACTTGTGAGGGTTATATTAACAGTTCTAGTTAGTCACTCAATAGAAACCGTCACGTGACCAACGTTTTTTTGGCAGCATGCCATGTTGGGGGTGATCAATCAGAGAATTAGTCATTTTCTGTCGGAATGTTGTAAACTAGTATCTAATGATATATAACGCATAGTTTGTGGATTAGACAAGATGTCGTTAATAAGCAAACGCCAGTGCGTAAGTGGTCCTCGCCGAAGGATCTCCCTGCCCACTCCAAAATTAACAGTAATTATTTAATAGGAACTAATTAGACTTGTTAGTCTCTCAATAGAAACCGTCACTTGACTAACGTCTTTTGGCAGCACCCGTGTTGGGGGTGAACAATTGGAAATGCATAAGTTACTTCTCTCGCCTTTTGGGGGCAGTGAACAAAGAAACAAACGTGCATGCTACCGAATACAAACTAAGGATCTAATTTAGCATTAACTTACATTGCGAATTGAACCCACAAAAAAACCTATTTAGGGAAGGATTTTCAAAAAAACAATAAAAACGTTCTTTTCTAGACATAACAAGGAGTACATGTTTGAATTTTAAGCCCTCTAGCTCCATTGGTAAAGCCTGTACGCGTGGTACACACATAGCCAGCCAGCCCAATTTGAAAACTGTTGATGGTTTTGGTTGACGCTTTCTAATATTTCAACGTTGATTTGCATCATCCTCAGATCATTAATAATGGGAGTGACATTTCTGCCTATGATTATACGAATAAAAAGTAAGGAAACGTTGCATCTCGTGTCGCACAACATATGAGGCAATGATTTTGTTGGTCTTCATTTCTCCAACGATCCATGGAGACCCATTCACTGTTTCTGTAACAATTGTGGATTTTGACGGAGCCGAGTTGCTTGCCCGATGCTCAACATGGACGGCATTATAGGGATAAAGGGCTCCAACTGCCCTGTGTTGGATAATGCTGGTAGTATTTCTTCTCGCCAATGTGAGGGATACGTCTCGTCGTTGGGTTGTACCTTAACGGGAGCGGACATTCTGTGGAGGGAAACACATTCGGAGAAAAGGCACGCCCACGTGGCGGGAGGGAAAGACGACACAATTCGTTGATTTCCATTGAAAATCTGGGTTCGATTTATTTATGTCGATAGCTTCGATTCCGGGCCGGTTCGCGGATCACTTTGAGGCTTCGAATTCTGCTTCAGTTAAAATTCTAAACGAGTGTTCGCTTTGCTGAATCACTACCAGTGATGGTAGTAATTAAAAAATCAAGGCACTCTCCTCCCTCACCCCAAGCCGACCCGCCGCTCCTGGGATTCGGATCTAGCTGATTCTAAACTGCCCGCGATTTGAAAATCACGACAACCCTTAAAACCACCCTGGTTGGTTGAACGCATTTTCTTTTGTTCCGACCTCGTCGGCCGCTTGACCCACTTTCCAGCCCGGGAATACGATATGTCCCTTTGGTCACGTACGCCCCAAACCCGCGAACACACGAACACACACAACCAGAGTGCATTTCATTACGCCCTGCTATTTAGTGTGAAGTGAACTGTCCCGTCCGGGGTCTGAACTCGGTTCGACGATTCCATTCTCCGTGTCGTTGCCCGTTAGGCCACCTGCACCTCCTTGTGTATATAAGTTAAATATGAAAATAAATAATCGAATTCAATTTAACTAATAGAATAAGTTGGAATAATTCGTTTACATCTACAAACACTTACCTTTTTACAAGCCCAAAGAATTGGCCACTTACTTCAGATATAAAAATGAATCGTGAATAAGACTTAAATAAATCAATCGTTTCTTGAAGTTTCTTTACTTTAAAATCGATACCACCAGAATTAACAATCATGTGTTGTCGATTTGTTGCGAAACATTCGAATGAATTTAATTTGATGGTGAATTAGAAACCGTCAACCAAAACTCTCACGAAAACTGTCAACATAGTTTTCTTCAGTTTTTAAGTTGGTCTGGCTGGCTATGTATCGCGCGTACAGGCCGCACAATTTAAAAATGTATTACTCATTATGTCTTTAAGTACCTGAAAATTTCCACCATAAATAGTTTTTTCTTTTTACCGGGGGGGGGGGTTAATTTACAATGTAAGTTTTTCCTAAATTGACCAGTTAGTTTGTGTCCGGCAGCGTTCACGTTTGTTTGATTGTAAGAGTGAAGTAACTTATTCATTGATCATCTCTTTTTATAATTTTTTGATTGATCACCCCCAACATGGCATGCTGCGTTCTTTTAATAATTCAGACTTTTTTAGTGAACCCTGCCCAACAAAAGTAACTTATTCATTTATCACCCCTTTTTCCAACTGTGTATAATTGATAATTGGCTGCCAAAAGACATAGGTCACGCGACGGTTTCTATTGAATGACTAAATAGACCTGTTTTATTTGCTGTCAATAGATGTGGATTTTCTTCTCCACAGTCAATAAAGAACTGTGTTCAGTTGAATTTGTATATTTTCATCTGCTTGGCATGTCAAAGTTTTAATGACTTGAGCGGCAGTTCAAATCGATCAATTAGTAAGCACTTATTTTATATTCATTGAGTTTTTACACTGGAAGTAACTAGAAAGCACTAAGAGAGAGCATTCCTCTGCCAACTCCATACACTAACTAAAAAACTGAAGGAAGATAAAATATAAAAAGGAAAAGAAGGGTCTATAATCAATGCGTCCACCCGATAGTCACCGTGGAACCTAACAAAAGGATTGACTCTCAAACTAAGAACCATGCAACGTGCACAAAATGGGATTATGTTTGGCATCATATGGAGAGATCATAAGACTGCACAATACATTAGAGAAAGAAATCAGGAATCAGAGATATCATAGAATACATTAGAAAACTCAAATGGCAATGGGCAGGTCATGTTTCAAGAATGTCAGACAACCGCTGGACATCACGACTCACGGCATGTATCCCCAGAGATCATATCCGAAACAGGCCGACAGAAAATAAGTTGGTGTGATGATTTAGACAGCCTCCAGAGATATTAGCGCCACGACACCCAAGATTGAGAGGTTTGGCCTAATCTTGGGGAAGGTCTATGTCCAGCGACTGACGTTAATAGGCCGATAATGATGATCATTATGATGATGATCATGATGATGATCCGAATTTCAAGTTTTTGCAAACACTTTTCAAATTCTATTAATTTGAACTGCAGTTGTTATCGATCAATTAATAAGCATTCTACTATGTTTTATTATTTTTTGCACAGTCAACAAAAATTGATTAAAATTGATGGCGATAAAATCAAATTATTATTTTTATATGGAACATGGCTGAAAATCGAATTGCACTCCCAGATTGTATCGATTTGCAGCGAGTAATTGAAAATTACAATATGTAACTCATTCATTGATTCAATCAATCGGTAATGCATTGATCTTTCCTAGGCAAATACTTCGGCAAAGAACGAAGAATTGAATTTAAAATTTTCGGCATGGTTAATTTTATTATTATTATTATTATTATTATTATCATCCTCCAAGCAAACGAAGCGAAGTTTGGGTATTGATCTTGACCCATAATTGTCTATAGGAATTTGACGTCCGTTGCAAGTCTATGCACACCTAAACTATAGAAGTGAATTTTAAAAGAATATCCATGCAAATATAACAGAACCCAAAGGATAACATAGGCTACAGAAGAAAAACACAGGATTACATCAATTTTGTTAAAAAAACAGTTAAAAAACATAAACACTGAATTCATTTAATGACCATTCGACTAGTGTAGTCAGAAACCAGTGTTTCCAATTTAGATGTTTTTCATCTAAATCTAGATGTTTTTGGTTGCGTCTAGATGTCAGAAATTGCTATTTAGACGATTTTCAATAAAATAATAATGTAAAAGTCTGAACGAATACTATTCCAGGAGTAAGTTACAAGATCACAACTACTCCAGGGGGCTTAAACTACGTGAATTTAACAGCGACATGCGACTAATAATAATAATATTGCAGGCACACAAAAGTTTGGATGGATTGAAAAAGTACAAAAACAGAAAATTAATTGCGAAAAAGAACTGGTAAAAAGCATATCCATAAATAATTTTCAGATTACGTCTACTTTGCATTTTTTTATATTTTGTGTATGTTTTCATTTGTTATTCAATTCAATGCATCATTTTTTTCTTCACAACTGTCACTTTTCCAAAAGTAACGGAGGTCTTATGAAAGAATAAGTTGTTTCCTTGAACCTAGTCGAAAAAGAAAATAATTTGGCAGTAAGTTTTTGTGTTTTTAATCCATTAGACCCTGGAACCTCTCTTTATTAGTTTTCAAAAATATCGACGTTTTACGGTTTTAGCTGGGGTGTGGGTGGGGGTATTTACAATGTAACTGTAATCGTAAACTGGACCGT
>VCCN01003054.1:24727-35474 GCA_006491835.1 Architeuthis dux | reverse complement strand
ATATCACAAAGAGAGAGAACATGCTATTAATCTAAACATATAAATACCATTGCCACTTTTTTGTGCAGATGTCTGTTTGCCTGTCACGCTATTCTAAATCAAATTAAATTAAGAAACACTACCACGACCACGACTCCATCGCCTGACGTCGACCCTCTTGACTGATGACAGACACATGATCTACCGCTGCAATAAATCACGATTCCAAGTATCGAGTGTTGTTAGTCAGATTGGGTAGGGGGAAGCAGATAACAAAGCAGCAAAAGTCCTTAGACAGACGGACCTTTTTTTTAAAATCAAAAACGTCTCTGGAAATCGTAGATCACTTTGACAAACAAATTACGGATAGATTGCAATTACCAAATATTTATTAATTCGATATTTAATTTCATTGATTTGATATTTATTACCGTATTTACTCGAGTACAATGTAACCTCGAATAGAATCCGACCCCCATTTGTTGTAGCTAGAAATCAGTAATATATGTTATCCTCTAATCGCTGCAAATTAAAAAACACATAAAACAAAAACTAAAAAAATTAAAACACAAACACTGCTTTTGCTCATTAATTTTTGGTTTGAATTTACATAAAGATCTAAATTCTCAATATCTGTTTGTTACTGTAACGTTCTTGTTGTGTTTAGTGCCTCTGTTCGCTGTGTTAGTCTTTCTGTTCTAGCTGTTTAAGATTAGAATGAGTTTGATTCCTTACCGTGTTTAAGCGTGTTAAGAAAATAAGACGGAACAAGAAAACACGTGTTGCAGGGCTGTTCGCCTGGTATGAACTGAGCCTTTCCCGTTCTCACTTCCGGACCGGAAACGGAATGGGGGCTGCTGGGAGCTTGCTACGACATGTTTATTGATTTAACATATACATACATTACTTATACGGCAAAGATATGTAACGGACTAATACATATTTTGCACCCACGCATACGGTCAGCTAGTTGAAACCACTTGACTCAATTCCCTTTGGAACAATCCAGATTTTTATTCCGAGAAAATGTGTTATCTCGTCTTTCAGTAACCAGTTTTCAGGACATCCGTACTCGACTTGAATTTAATATGCTTTGTAAACGACAAGTCTGGCAAAATCATGTATCTTGTCACCTCACATTCCATTTTGGAACTCTTGATGATACACAGTCCAACACACCTCGATTTTGACCAGCCACACTCCACCACTCACCTCTTACTATAAGAAGACCGATCTTTTCTCCATCTTGTTCTGTCAGATTTGTCTTTTCGACAAGTATGACGGTTCCACTAGAGACACGCCTTTCACCTCTAATTATGTATGTGCGCATTCATACACGTTCATACATACACACAAACTCCCTTCCTTAATATCTTCAACAAACCTAGGAGAGACATTTTACTAAGTAGTACACGAACTCTATACATACTTACTTCTTCTCATCTTTATTTACATTGCATTTTGTTTACCATGTGCAAACTGCATTCCTTGCACATAGATGTAATTTCATTTCCTTTTACTACTGTAAAACATGCAGAGAAAGAAAGACCTTTCTTATGCGCATCGTAACATTGCCCTCTTTCTTTCTCTAGTCTCATCAGAATTATATAGGCATTACTACCGCTACTTCTATGGCCTCACTGTTAGAGATTACTACGCCGCTACGCCCTTATCATTGTTATTGTTTTAACCATAACTTTTATTGGGGTCAGATAATACTTAATTAGTGGAGCTAGTTTAATTAAGTCTTAATTTATCTCCATACGCATCCTATTAACAGATATTACCCGTCGGTTTCTATCCTAGTAATAATACTAATATTGATTGACACATATGTTTGTTCGTTCAATTTTCTCTTGTAGATCCAGTGAAAGCCTTTCGGTTCGTCTTTGCTAAATAAGGTTAATGGCAAAGTGATTCAAATACTTTAACAATGGAGAAACTCGTATACTTTTAGAGTCAGTGTTTAACTATTTACAAATTAATATACGCTTGGAAACAAACTAACCAATTTCAAGCATTTTCAGACAGAATCACTAGCGAATGAGTATCTGCATGTGTGGATAGAGAGAGAGATATAAACAGATTCAGATAGATAGATAGATAGATAGATAGATAGATATGGTTAGTCACTCTATAGAAACCGTCACGTTGCCAACGTCTTTTGGCAGCATGCCGTGTAGGGGTAATCAAGTAAAAAATTGGAAAAGAGGGTGATCAATGAATAAGTTACTTCTGTCGCCTTTGTTGGGAAGTGATCACTAAAAAGGTCTGAATTTTCAAAAAGCAACCGTGAATGCTGCCGGACACAAACTAAGTGATCAATTTAACATAATCTTACTTTGCAAATAGAACCCCCCATTTAAAACCAATGGTGGCGGGGGTTAAAGAAAACAACGTTTTTCCAAGACGTAATAAGGAGTAAATGTTGAAACTTTCAATCCACTAGCGCCATTGTACCCGTGATACATAGCTAGCCAGCCAGGCCAACATAAAACTGATGAAACCTACGTTAACAGTTTTGGTTGACGGTTTCTAATAGATAGATGTGTTAATCTGTCTCTGCTGAATTCTATAAGCTCCATCAAATCCTAATTCCACGAAACAGGCATTAGTATATCAAATTAGACTAACTTTTCCCGCAATCATCAAACAAAAATGCATTCAATGAAACAGAATTAAATTAGACAATTTGAATTATCTCACGAAATCAGAAAGGTCTGATCATTATTATTATTAGTAGTAGTAGTAATAGTAGTAGCATCAGTAGTAGTAGTAGCATTAGTAGTAGCATTTTAACATTTCTTGGTTATTATCATTAAAGTAGTAGTAGTAGGAGCATTTTACCATTTCTTGATTTGTATCATTATAGTATTATTATTAGCAGTAGTAGTAGTAGTAACATTAGTAGTAGCTTTTTACCATTTCTGTGTTATTATCATTATAGCAGTAGTGGTAGTAGTAGCACTAGTAGTAGCTTTTTACCATTTCTTTGTTATTATCATTATAGCAGTAGTAGTAGTAGCACTAGTAGTAGCTTTTTACCATTTCTTTGTTATTATCATTATTCCTGTCATTACATTTTTCAGTTGTTTTTATTGTTTCTGGAGTCGACGCATTCTGCAATCCTTGCAAATCAACATTTAATTTCATTCGTACAGCTTTGTCACCATAGCCGGATTTTCAACGACTCACAGCCAAGATGGAGACTCACAAGACATTTACTAGCAGTAAATAGTGGCTTTAGTAGCCTTATTGTCTGTTTGTGTCATAAAAATATTATGTAGAACTGTAATTTTGTAAGATTGTATCTGATTAAAATATCTCTAATTTTATTGGTTTTCTTCTTTTTACATATGTTCCTCTATTTTTGACCAGATATTTACTAAGACAAATAAATATTATTAAATATCTCAGTTGTTCCCCTCTCATTTTTATTGTTTGGTCGGCAGTCTAATTTTATGTTACTGAGTTGCAAATTTATATAGTTTTCTTAGTTGTCCCCGTAGTTCATTACCATATTAAATACGATCAGTATATAGCTAAAATAATCATCTTAATGTCAAGACTTTGAAAACATTTGGTACATATGTGTACTCTGTGATTACTAGAACAAATACAAATTAGAAGTTTTTAAAAAACTACATAAATGAATAAATATTATTGCATACACGTATGTGTTGATCTATACTAATATTTGAGCCATCTGTTTGTTTGTTCTTCCGTGCCTCTTTTCCGGTAAAACTACGAAGCCGATTGACCTGATATTGGCAAGGAGAATCAATAAATATCGACTTCCAACATAGGATAACCTCGGAGGTCACTCGAGGTCACCAGAGGTCATTCTCTAGCCAATCTTCGGTTATGAACATCAGAAAAAAAAGATTTTTATACCAGGATTTTCGTCATTCATTCTTCTTGAATGGCACACATATTTCTTAGAAAAGCAAGTTTTCGTATTTTTGGTCGGAAATAGTTGTTTTGGGAATGAAACACTTATAGACCTTGTTAGTTTTACTGCTGCTGCTAAGTCGGCGGAGGTTCCGGTGTCTCCCTCTACCACTTCACTTTTATCTATGAAAACAACTCTACCAAATTCATAGTGAAGGGAGAGATACCTGTAACCCTCCTCTTTTTTCATTGACAAAAATTCAACGTAATGCATTTCATAGTGAACGGAACGTTCTCTCCACTCCTTTTGTTTTCTCACTGACAAAAATTCAATGTGTTTCTATTCAGAAGGCAGTGTGATATAGGGAGGGGCGTACAGACACATAAAAATCAGGTCACTTTCTAAGATAAACTTGACAGTAATTTTGTTATTAGTTTCTGGGAGGGATGAGATATTTAAATCATTATTATTAATTATTGACTACTATTTAAGTTCATCTTATTTATTTTTTTCGTTGATCGCTAATTCAGTAAGACCATCAATCTACGACACTCAGTATACAGCGTATATTGAAAATAAAGATTTACACCTCTGTGTAAATAACAGGTTTTGCATTTGTTGTGTTGGGTAAGAAAAAATACTAAAAAATAAATGAGGCAACTCACATCAAAATGTCGACTAAATGCATTAGCCAGACAAGTGCGGATTTCAACCCGATGTGGCTTCCACTTCTCAACAAATCTAAACCCGACAAGACAAAGACACAGAAACACCCGGGCCATGTGCTATAATGGCTACCCTATTTAAACATAACATCTGTTTAACCCATCACACTCGGATTTTACAACTGAAGAAGGCCGAAGAATGGATCGGCCGAAACCTCGTGATGAGGCTGCTCATATCAACATGTCTACTAAGTGCATTAGTCAGACAAGTGCGGAGTTGAACCCGATGTGGCTTCCGCTGTTCAACAGACGCAAACGCGACAAGACAAGGACAAAGAAACCCCCGAATCCTATGTTATAAGGGTTACCCCCTTCGAAATTAAAAAAAAGACTTCTGCTTACCTCATCACACTCGGATTTTACACCTGAAGAAGGCCGAATAATGGATCGGCCGAAATGTTGTGTTTACAACACACATAACAAGAAGGAGTTCAATTTGTCCGAAGAACCATTTGACTATTTTTCTCTGTGTTGTCTAATTTGAGGTTATGATTTGCCCGGGCAACGCTGGGTATCCCTGCTAGTATTGCGGCTCTCAAACATCTGCAGTTTATCGCATGTGTCTCTTACGTTAAGCACGTTTTGACACCTTTTCTCTATACTTAATTGTAATTATGTAGGACTCCAATTGTTACCAATTAGACTTTTGATATAATTTAATAAACGTCAAGTGTGTGAAGTAAGACACAATAAACTGTCAACATACAGTATCGCCCATAAATAAGTACATCACTCAGTCTCATTAGCATCGTGGCGTGCCTATAACATGGTCTAGACATAATAATTAACAAAGTTCCACCACCACCACCACCACCATCATCATCCGGGGTAGTTGAATGAGGCAATACACTGAAATAATAATTAACGAAGTTCTGTCTCTGTTCTTTCTGCATCCCTGTTTGACAGGGACCCCAGAACTTGAGAAGAGCTCCACCAGGGGGGGGGGGGGCAAAAAAAAAGGTTTAGAATGTCTGGTTTAGATGATCATCGAGCCGATAATGCAAATGGAACGTTGGATTCCGGCCTCAGTCAAGGACGTGGCTCCAACCTTAGTACTCCTCTTGCGATTTCAGTTCCAAAAGGGAATAAAGTAGTTACTAGTGTAGTTATTGAGCAATGTGTAGCGTAATGAACTATTAGCGGAACGGAATATGGGTGTGCGTTTGTGGCCGATATTTGACACCAGGTTGAGGTGCCGTGTGTACATGCGTGCCGCCTGATTTGGGTCGTTCCACCCTTTTGCCAAAAAGGGGAGTGGCTTAGCTCGATAAGTATCGGGCCGCCCGGCCTGTAAGACAGATTTTCTTTGGGCCGCAAGGGTGTTCGATTCTTCCCCGGGACTTGCCATTCGATTCGCCTTCCACGCATAACCCATGAATAGCTCACACGCCTAAGAAAAGCAATTGCACATTGTTGTCTTATAAACTTGATAACCTGGCGCTCTCTGAATTCGAAAAATAAACCAAGCAAAGCGAATAATATTCTCCTCATAAATACTGTGTTTGTTGCTATTCCACAACCAAGGTCCTCTATCTCCGATCACCACGAAGTGTCTCCAAACCGAAGACATCCCTATATCGCTACAAATGGTAATGAAAATAGTTTCTGTTTCCTGTAGTGAATTCGATCCTCAATGGGTGCCTCACAATTGTAGCCTTGTGCTAAGCTTAGTTATCAACATCGTTAGAAAATAGGAGAGATCGGGGAGACTTAATAGAAATGTTTAAGATTATGCGTGGTTTAGAATTAGTAAATCTTAATGTATTTTTTACTCAAAGTGGGTACAAGGGACTGCGAGGCCACACCTATACGGTGGAAGTAGATTAACTATCAGAAAATTCTTTTTTAGCAATAGAGTGGCGGGACTATGGAATAGATTACCTGAATACTGTATCGCTCATGAATAAGTACACCCCGACCACTGTGTTATAGAAACCAAACATAGCAGGATTTCATTATTTTTAGTGGGACATTACACAATAAAAACAGATATTATCAGGTTTTATTTATGACCAAACCCTACAGCATTGAAACTCTGTTGCCAAAAATAAAAATATAAGACCCAGTTCCCCTGTTGGGAACGGTCTCGGGCACACCTTATCTCTCTCCCACTCTTCATTCTCCGGCCGACGAAATGTATGCTATGAAATAGAAATATGTCATATATTTTTATAAACAAGTTTTTCGAGCCATCCTTTTTGATTGTCCAAGTTCACGATTTTCCTTCCGAGGACGAAGCCACTATGCAACACATGGATTAGTTTCATATGCAAAACTCTTCCTACCCCTTAGTAAACTACCTAACTTTCTTTACCCCCCCCCTGACTTCCTACCCTCTTATTATGCTACCTACCTCCTTATCTGCCCTCCCTACCTTTGTATTAAATTACCTTTATTTTCTGCCTTCACTCTACCTACCAACATATCAAACCGTCCTTCTTTTCCACCTTCATTATTCCTAAACTCTTATTAAACTATGTAACCTCTGTCCTCTCTCTTCCTACCCTCTTATTAAACTACCGAACTACTATTTTCCCTATCTCTTCCTACCGCCTTATTAAACTACCTAACCATTCCCTTGTGTTATTACTTAAAGCGCAATAGTCGATCGCAGGTAGATCGAGACACCTTGTACAGTAATGTAATCATGTACATATTTTTTCTAGACATAATCAGAAGTAAATGTTTAAATTGTGAGCCCACTAGCTCGTTTGGTGCGGCCTGTACGCGTGATACACACACAGCCAGTCAACCAGACTGACTTGAAAACTGAAGCTATATTGACAGTTTTGGTTGACAATTTCTAAGAAAAGAAGCGAGTCTATCAGGCTGATAGAAATTTAAAACACTTTCGAAACACCTTGTACAGTAATGTCATCATGTACATATGTGTCTTCTAAATTACAACGATCCCGCAATCACCTTATATTAATGAAGTACTAACATCTTTCGTATACAGGTTTCCACGGTTATCGAAATGTATAGCGTTTCTATAAAAACACTTTAGTAAGTTGTAATGGCGTTAAGCAGAATAATATTATAGATGCTCTTCAAAGCACAAAACAAATATTAGCACAAACCGCGAACTTTAGTATTTTTTGATTTGTCACTACCTCCGACGCCATCTTTTAAATTGTAGTCCTCCTTTGGTGTACGTGTCTTTCCGAGTGTATAAGTCGGTTGGAGTCGGGTGTGAGGAGTCTTTATTGAGAGTTCCGTTTGAGAAAGTTCCAAAAACCAAGTGTTTTAATTGCAGTCAAGTTCCATTTCAACTTTGGAAGAAACTTCTTTCTTTTTTCACATTTTCTTTCAAAATGTGTATTTTTTAAATCAAATATATTGGTTTCCTGTTAAACAGAACACACAGTAATACTTTCCTTTTTTATTTATCATATATATGTGTGTGTAAGTATATATTCATGTCTTGCACACATCGACAAAACAATCAGCGATCTGTGCCAATTCATAGAAATGTGCATAATCTCATCTCATCCGACCGAAATAATACACCGTTCTCTTTTAATAACTAACAACTTATTTGTTGGCAGCTAATGGATTACACGATAACTTTCAGGAAATACAGTATTGCCCATAAATAAATACATCTCTACCACTATTTTATAGAAATGTAATTTTCTTCTAAAACACACGTACCAGTATTGTATTATTTCTAGTGGAACATTGCACAATCAAAACGGATATTATCAGGTATTATTTGTGACCAAACTTTACAGCATTGAAACTCTGTTACCAAAAATATGAATATATTCCGTCCAAAGATGAGTACACCACTATGAAAAAATATTTTTGGCATCAGAGTTTCAATACTGTAGAGTTTGGTTATAAATAATACCTGATAATATCCGTTTCGATTGTCTAGTGTTCCACTAGAAATAATAAAATCCTGGTATGTTTGGTTTAGAAGAAAATTAACTTTTTTTCTGGGGCAGCTCATATCAACATGTTGACTAAATGCATTAGTCAGACAAGTGCTGAGGTCAACCCGAATCCTATGTTAAAAGGGTTACCCCTTCGAAATTAAAAAGAAATTCTGCTTACCCCCATCACACTCGGATTTTACACCTGAAGAAGGCCGACGAATGGATCGGCTGAAACGTCGTGTTAACATCACAAACAATAAGGAGTTCAATCGCCCGATGAACTATGGCCTTTAGGAAAGCAGTATCAGATTGATGCAAAGTTTCTGGCATTTATCTGAAAAAATCATTCATTCATATAAATGTATGGAGTCAGTATTCAGTCATCAAAGTATTTTCCTGGCTTTCTATGACTTTACGACACCTTTCAACTAAATGAAATCTACAAAGTATAATCATGTATTATTTTATCAATCAGCATATCAGCAGCAGCAGCAGCAACCTTTTAACTCCCGTCGTTGGACATAAATCTTCCCCAAGATTCGCCACATCTCTCGCGTCGCGGTGGCGATATTTCCTAAAACTAAATCGTCACGCCATCTTGTTTTCTGCTGGCCGCATAGGATCTCTGGGAATCCACGTTGTGAGTCGTGTCCAGCGGTTATCTGACATTCTTGCGATATTTAAGTTAAATTGCCATTTGAGTTTTCTAATGGATTCTATGATATCTCTGATTCCTGCTTTTTCTATAATATACTGTCCTGTACTGTGATCTTTCCATGTGATGTTAAACATGATCATTTCGTGTTCACGTTGCATGATTCTTAGTTTGAGAGCCAATCTTTTTAGCATATAATGAACATGGAATCAGTTACATTTACATGTTTACCAAAAGTGTCAAGTCGATTGTTTTAGTTAGTGTCAATCTGTAAATTTTGAACTTTTTTATTTTCGTGTATCTATCTATCTATCTATTTCCATTTATGGTACACTAGTACTGAACCTCTGCCTATTCCAATGTCTGTGTTGGGCAAGTCTCTGATATAAAGCTTGGATTACCACTGTTGTTTACCAAAAGTGTCAAGTCGATTGTTTTAGTTAGTGTCAATCTGTATATTTTGAACTTTTTTATTTTCGTGTATCTATCTATCTATCTATTTCAATTTATGGTACACTAGTACTGAACCTCTGCCTATTCCAATGTCTGTGTTGGGAAAGTCTCTGATATAAAGCTTGGATTACCGCTCTATTCAAGGTATTCCTATATAAAATCAAAGGGTGAATCAGGAGAAAAGGAAATAGGAATCAAAACATATACCAAAAAATAGAAATCTGTTTAATAAACGAGCACGAGTGAATTCAAAATAGCCAAAATTCAAAATATACAGACTAAACAAGATGAATTAATTTAACCTTTAGAGACTATAAATAACCATACTATAAAAAAGACTGACAGTGTGAAGACAAACCAGAGTGTCCCACAGATACGGATTGAGTGGTCACCTCTCTAGACATACATACACATTATCTCTCTCTCTCTCTCTCTCTCTCTCTCTCTCTCTCTCTCTCTCTCTCTCTCTCTTTCATGGGAATATTTGTGTTTGACAACATTTCTGTAGAATTACGAATAAATAGTATATTCTTTTGCAAGAAAAAATTGTCTCCGTCTGTTACGTTCCAGGCCAATTCTTTCCAGAGACCAACCTCCGTCTGCCCGAAGTCCGGACACATTGTGCGCCCTGACACCGTCCATTAACAAGGAGTGAAGTGACCAACCAACTGTCGTTGAACGTTTGTCGCCAAGAAAGTGATAACGTCATGCCAGTCTCTTGAGGTGGGCCCACTTCACGAGGTTGGCATTGAACCTCTGCCAACAGACTCGGTTGATTTCCAAATTAGACGTTTGCTTGTTTTTGGCTAAGTCTCTGATATAAAGCTTGGATTGTCTCCCCTTCTGTCCAAATCTGGCAAACCGGCGGAAAGCTAAAATATCGCGAGTCTTCATAACAAGTGAATTCCTACAGAAAAACAGGTTTATAGTTTCTAAAAGGGGAAAAGAGATACATTTGAAAATTATTAGGGATGTGGTGTTTATAAACAAGTCGATAAGTAACCTGATTTACTTATCAAGTTGTTGACGAACAAAACATAGATATTAATTCCCTTGAGGAAAAGAATCTTGACTTCAAAGAGACAGAAATATGTTTGCCGTATCGATCACAGCAATCATAACCGGATTTTTTTGCCAAATTATCTATCCAACATAGCTAACT
>VCCN01003051.1:499957-510083 GCA_006491835.1 Architeuthis dux | reverse complement strand
CATTTATTAATGAAGGATTACTGCCCAAATACACAATATATAAATTCTAAAACTTCAAAATGTCTTTAAAAAACCTTAACATTTCAAAATCACAGTTTTTATGAACGTAGTTCCGTCTTGTGTATGTCTTACGGCTGTTTAGGTCATTTTCAACATCCTCTACATAAGTATACATATGTAAATATATGTATATGTATATATATACATATTCAAATTTATCGTCTAAATCGACGAATATAAATATATATGCACACCCACCTATGTACGCTTATGGATTTGCATAATTGATACTTTCATATGCAATTCAACTTTATCATCTAAATCGGTGAACAAAATTGCATACCTTTCAAATCTATAAATATATATGTACACCCTAGAAATTATGCATTTATACAGAGAACATTAGATAGATTGATATGAACAGACTGAGATAAATAGTTAGATATGAAGAGATTGAAGTAGATAGATAGATAGATAGATAGATAGATATGAAGAGACAACTATAGATAGATAGATAGATATGATGATACAGATAAATAGATATGAAGACAAACACATATATATATAGAGAGAGAGAGAGATAGATATATATATAGATAGATAGATATGATTATAAAGATAAATAGATATGAAGACAAACATATATATATATAGAGAGAGAGATAGAGAGAGAGAGATAATTAGATAGATATGAACACACTCAGATAGATAGATTGAACATGCTGAGATAGATACATAGATATATATATATATAGAGAGATAGATAGATAGATAGATAGATAGATAGATAGATATGAGCAGGTTGAGATATATAGATAGATATGAAGACAAAGATAGTTATGAAGACATAGATAGATAGATAGATAGATAGATAGATAGATAGATAGATAGATAGATAGATAGATAGATATCTGGTCGATATAAGGGGACAATTTTACCATCTTTAATTCGATATCCAGATGTATCTTCTAGATTACCTATATATTTACCTTCCAAATTACCTATATACTTCTACTTTTAAGTATTTTCGGGGGAAGACACAATAATTTCAGATACATTCGGTCTAATTTTCCACAAAGCCTATCTTCACCCGCCTTGCAGATGTTATGCATAAACCTATTTCACAGGAAAAGAATTCAAACTATTCACTAAGCCCGAAGCGTTGTTAAAATCGGTCGTATTGCTTGTCAGTGATTAGTAGCAGAGCAGTGGATTGATAACCGAGAGATCCGGGGAGAAGGGTTTCCAGATGTCTTTGGCAACGCAGGACTAAATTGCTATGGTCTTGGCACTAAAGTACGTAGCTTCAGTACCAAAATAATCAACTAACTTAAAATCCGTCATCACACCAAATCTGTATGGTCTTGGCACCAAATTAAGTAACTTCAGTAAGAAAATATTCAAATAACTTAAAATTCATCATCAGACCAATTTTGTATGGTCTTGGGACCAAATTAAGTAATTTCACTACCAAAATATTCAAATAACTTAAAATCTATCATCAGACCAAATTACTATGGTCTTGGTACCAAATCAAGTAGCTTCAGTACCAACATAATCAACTAACTTAGAATCCATCATCACACCAAATTAGTATGGTCTTGGCACCAAATTAAGTAACTTCAGTAAGAAAATATTCAAATAACTTAAAATTCATCATCAGACCAATGTTGTATGGTCTTGGGACCAAATTAAGTAATCTCACTACCAAAATATTCAAATAACTTAAAATCTATCATCAGACCAAATTACTATGGTCTTGGTACCAAATCAAGTAGCTTCAGTACCAAAATAAGCAAATAACTTAAAACTGCTTCTCATTTGGTGAATGATTCTCATAAGGGTGAATGAAATTATTTTAGAGGTGAATGAAACTAGAGCGGCGAATGACGAGTGAATGAAACATTTATCGTGCACTGGGAAAGTGTTCTTTTAAGGAATGTGAGCGTAATAGTAGCTATTTTTACAACTTGTCAATTAACATTCTTTATATACATAACTTGCCAAAGAAACTCAGACTGATTTAAGTTTTACAACAGCTACTGTTGTGGGTATATCTTCTTAACTCTCTGTCTCATTTTCGGCTGACTTAAAACTCTCATCACAAATCAGTAACTTCATCGGACCAGTTCGGCACATTCTGCATCTCTCCGGCAAGGACCGTATTTATACTGTTTTGAGGACTGACGTTGGTCCGTGTCAACCGCGCCAACTATGTGTCAGTCGTGTGGTCCGACCGTTGTTAATGAATGTTTGTGTCATTGGTATTCGGCAAAACAAATTAATTGTTATCAACGACGTTTTTAATATTGCTAAAGTGAGAAATATGTCGTACTTAGATGTTTTCAACGTGTCACCGGCCGACCTATACGGCCTGGAATGACAATGGTTGGCATCTGATCGCATCCTTTTCTGCTGTTATTGTGAACATACATATAAGTCAAATTCACCTGCGACTATACTTATAAAATATTGTACTTACAAATATAACACACACCCTCCTTACTATCTAAAACAAGCATTGGTGTTAAGTTGGCTAAATACTTTTTTAACATAACTAGTCTATGACCTGTCACTTCGCTGAACTACAGGCTCGGCCGATGGCTGCTACTGATACGATATGTGTGACAAACACGGTAGGAAGGAGGAGGGGAGAAAATAAAGTTAGCTACTTTAATAGGAGGAGAGGGGGTGAAATAGAGTTAGGTAGTTTAATAAGAGAGTAGGGAGGGAGAAGAGAGAAAATAATGTTAGATAGCTTAATAAGAGTGTAGGAGGAGAAAGTAGTTTGGTAACAGGGTAGGGAGGTATCTGATAGAAAAGAAAGTTAGGTAGTTTAATAAAAGGGTAGGGAGGGAGAGGTGCTGATAAGTGTTACTGATGCTATAAGTGTGACAGACACGGATCTTATTCATATATATGATTGGGAATATATGCAGGTAAACCAGCCTATAATATGTTATCATCTGTAGAATACTGTGCATATTGATGTATAACTCGAGGCCGTGTATCGATCGATTCTCGAATTTTAGGAAAGAAAAATCATTTATTTTTGAAATTACGAGAATTTAGGTCGAACCGATAAAACAAGCGTTATATTCCTTTTAGATGCGCTAGAATCTCTAGCACCGATCCCCGTCACTGATTGACATATCGAAATATTAGTTACGTCCCTTGCTCAGTGTTGCCTATTTAGATGCTTTTCATCTAAATCTAGATGGTTTTCATTCCGTCTAGATGTCACATATGGCTTTTTAGATGATTTTTAATAAGATAATAGTTTTATTTACTTTATATTAAAGAAATAAGTAATATTTTTAATAAATTAAGTAATGTTAATAAAATAAATGTTGAAGATTAAAGTCCTATTTAATAGTATGTAATATATTTCCTAGATTTTAGATATATCTTCAGAATTTTGATATGTCTAGGTGTTTAAGATGTGTTGACTCAATTTTAGATGTACATAAGAAAATAAAGTTGGCAACCTTTGCTAGATATTCACACAAGAAAAGAACTAGTGCATCTAGGGTCTTACTTTTAGGCTTGTTTTTCCCCTGTAGACTTCGTGTGGAGCATAGGGTCACATTGCGGTTTCAGTTGCAAACCCCACGCAACATTGGCAAATGGCAATGGTAAATATTTGTTATATATTCCTTGTTAATTGAGCACGAAATCCAGTCACTTTTCTACTTTGCATTACGTCATTTCGGCTTAAGATAGCTTTTAATAGGAATACTCTACTTTCGGAGAAACCTGTATGTGTACAGGTGAAGCTCCTACTTTGTCCGCTCCTACTTTGGACGACTCTATTCCAAATTTGAAAAGCTGTTTCGTTTGACGGACAGGTGAAGCTCCCACTTCGTTCACCCCAACTTTCGACGATCCTATTCCAAATGTGAAAACCTGCCTCTTTCGACAGGCAGGTGAAGCTCCTACTTCGTCCGCTCCAACTTTCGACGATCCTATTCCAAATGTGAAAACCTGTCTCTTTTGACGGACAGGTGAAGCTCCCACTTCGTTCGCCCCAACTTTCGACGATCCTATTCCAAATGTGAAAACCTGTCTCTTTCGACAGGCAGGTGAAGCTCCTACTTCGTCCGCTCCTACTTTCGACGATCCTATTCCAAATTGAATTCCAATTGAAAATGTATATCCTACCAACCGAATAAATTCCAGAATTTTGCATAAACAAAAAAGAAATAAGGAGTAAATATTTAAGTTTTTCCTGTTCCCAGAAATTTCTCTCCAGATTTATTGATTTTGTTTTGCCTGTATTAAAACAATCATATATAAGTCTGGGGGGGGCACAGTGTTACACGAGCTAGACAGCCATCTTAGATATCTAACAGCAGCAGGAGTAGAATAAACATATATCCCTTTTTATGTATGAGGCGGCCATCTTGAATGAGTAGCAGCAACAGCAGTGACAGCATATATGAATGAATGAAAGCAGCCATTTTGAATTTAGTAATAGGAATAAACTTTGTACTCCTAACAAATCAGAAACCTTAAAAACCCTAAAAAGAAAAACAATTGAAAAAGAAAAAAATATTTCTTTACATAATTATAAAGAAATGATCTTATTTCACTCTGAAATAGGTCCCTGTCCCCCCAAAACTATTCGCCGATTAAGAAAACAAAGTCTTCCTCTTGTGTGATAGATTTCTTTATTGCCTTTTTCGAAGTTTACACAAATCCGAAATGGAATCTAATTCTCTCCCTTTACCCGGCGACTTTGCGACGGATTTGATTGGTCGATGGAAAATAAAATTAACCAATCCTCTGACACTTGCAAATCTGTCAACCAGTGCGTATGTACCAAGGTGAGAATATTTCAATAGGGAATAAAAAAGAACGTGTAAACCAATCATCTCAAAATGGCATTCGATATTCAACTATTTGGGAAAATTAAACACTAATCCTCATCGAAACCATGCAAATAATCCAATTATACTTTCGCATCCGGTAACAGTCAAGGAATTCTGAACGAAACACTTTGTTTAGGATAAAGTGTTTCCCATTAAGTGTGCCATGGCCCACTGGTGGGTCATTGCACGTTTTCCAGGTGGGCCACAGAGACTGCCCAATTTTTGTTTCTTTTTTCCTTGACCGGCATCTGTCCACACCATTTTCGAATTGTACCTGACAAATCTGTTTTCTGAGTTCAATTTTCATGAGTTCTTCAATTTCGGCTTCCTTTGAATAGCAACTCTCACGAACTTTTGACAACAAAGCGACATGTGTTGATAAAAGATTTGCTTGCCATGATCCACACTGGGACATGACATTGTCACACTAAAAGCAAGGTGGGGGCACATACCGACATAATGGTACGAAAACACAGGTCTAGAATAAAGGGTCTATCGTTCTCATACTTTGTTTTCTGCCACGTCCAAATTCCTTTCTTGATATTTCCTTAGACTTAAATCATTTTTGGAAAAGATTGTGGGCTTCATGTGTTTAAAAATGGCTTCCATCGACAATGTTTTACCGCCCATGTAGTGAAAATTAGTGTCAACCACACAGTTTGGAGGGGGATTATGTGTGTCACATCCTTTGAAGAACTAAGATAGTCTTTGCATTTTCTCAGTGGTTTCCGCTTTTGGACAGTTTTCTTCACATAATTATCAAGACATGAACTTATTACACTCTTAAACAGATCTCCGGTCCCAAGAGGTTTTTCACCGAGTAAGAAAACAAAGTCTTCATCGTGGGTGATATATTTTGTATTGACTGTTTAACTGTGTGTATTGCATAAACTTCCCACTCCTAACTACTCCAAACTGGAATCTAGTCCCCCCTTTATCGCCAACTGTATGACGCTAAAGAATGAAAGGATTTGATTCGTTGAGAGGAAAATAAAATTAACCAATCATCTTAAATTGGCATTTGATATTCGATTATTTGTGAAAGCTAGACACCAATCGTCTTCGAAACCCTCAAATAATGAGTTGTACTTTCGTATATGGCAGCAGTTAACTCATTATGGGGCAAGTGACTATATATGATCACATGAGACTCGTCAGCCACATTCAAATATTGTAGCCACAAATACAACATAATCCGCACCAATATGGTCTGCAATCTTTGCAAGGTACACTTGTGCTTGAACAAAGACAGAAACTGTTTTGAGGCACGCCACACCCCATTAAATTAGCATGTTTTTAGCCCGAGCAATAACATTTTAAAATGTTATTTTTTGGGTCAATATCAATTTTTGAGTATCATTTCATTATAGTGAGTGTTATACTTAAATTCTATTAAACTTTAATTTTTAATTTTCTTATATTTTTCCATTTTTGGTAACTTTTTGGGCGAGGCGCCATATATGATCATTTCATCAGAGGGGGTTTTGCCCCCATAAACAGAAAAAAATCAGAAAACTTGCAACTGAAAATATCTTGTAACTAGGTCTAGTTTAACATACAAAAAGGTTGTTTTGATATCTAAAATATTTTTAGGGGTGCCCTAGAAAGGGTTAAGGAATGTTGAACGAAACCCTAGAAAAAGGGGTCTATCGTTCTCATACTTATTTTCTGATCACGTCCAAAGTTCTTTCTTGATATCTCCTTAGACTAAAACCATTTCATATGTTAAAAAAGGTCTTACATCGACAATGTGTTGCCGCCCATGTAGTGCAAATTGGGTACAACTAAAAAGTTTGGGGTGGGGGATTATCTCGTTTGGGAAACTGACCACCAAGGTAACTGACCACCAAGGTAACTAAAAAGAAAGTTGTTCATTCAACTTTTTTTTATCAGCTTTTTACTTTCTATCCAATGCTAAAATCCCTTCTTTCCAGTTCGATTTTAATTTACATTGAATGGCTGATTTGTTTAGCCCTTGATGGGTCATTTAATGACGAAATCAGTTTAAAATCCCCCAAAATAGTGTCTTGCTACAAAGGTAGTTCTCTTCACGTAACTCTCTGGAAACGAACTTCTTACACTCTTAAAAAGATCCCCAGTCCTCCAAAATTCTCAACTGCTTAAGAAAACGAAGTGTTCATCTTGGGTGATGGATTTTTTTATTGCCTGTTTCGTAGCGTTTATTTAATAGACTTTGCACTCATAACAAATCCGAAATGGAATCTAATTCTCTCCCTTTACCCGGCGACTTTATGACGCTCAAGAATGAAAGGATTTGATTGGGTGAGGGAAAATAAAATTAACCAATCCTCTGACGTTTGCGTATCTGTAAACCAGTGCGCATGCACCAGGGTGAGAACTGCTCAATACGAAATAAAAAGAACGTGCAAACCAATCATCTCAAAATGGCATTCGATATTAGATTATGTGGATAATCTTCGTCGAAACCCTGCAAATAATTCTTGAAGGAACTCAAATGATGGAGAATCCACTCAATTCCCTTTGCGACTAAGATGAAGAGTCATAAAGGTGATACACCCATAGATTTATTTTTGTTGCCTCGGGGAACTTGATAAAATACAGAGAAATAAAAACGGTTACATGTGTTTGCAAAGAGATGCATCCCACTTTGCATATATGTGTGTGTTTGTATATAAAATCATTGAGTCACCCAAACACTTTATCGACACTACCGTTGTGTGTGGACATATTGGGTGTGTGCAAAAGTTCGCAGCGAGCCTTTTTGAGAACTAGAGACTGAATACACAGTTGAAGACCGATTTTTTGCTGGATACATTTGCACACACCTAATAAAATCATTGAGTGAATGTTATACTAAATTAGAATCACCCAAAGACGTTATCGACACTACCGTTGTGTGTGGACATATTGGGTGTGTGCAAAAGTTCGCATCGAGCCTTTTTGAGAACTAGAGACTGAATACACAGTTGAAGACCGATTTTTTGCTGGATACTTTTGCACACACCTAATAAAATCTTTGAATGAATTTTATACTAAATTAGAATCACCCAAAGATTGTATAGACACTACCGTTGTGTATGGACATATTGGGTGTGTGCAAAAGGATACTTTTGCACACACCTAATAAAATCATTGAGTGAATTTTATGGTGATGGTAATATACGAGAAGCAACAGGAAGCTACGAGAGGCACAAGGAATGTAATTTTAAAAAGCTTTTTTTACTGAAGCTTGTTGTGATTAATTAAAGACTTTAAGGGTTGGGATTAGGATTATCTATTGATTAAAACCATTGTTGATGGTAATACATGATATGTTTGTGACAGTTCTGACCCTTGCCTCTCGTACTTTACCACGACCCTGACTTTTATAACAAATTAAAATCATTCCAAGACTTTATAGACATTATATCTGCGTGTGGATATAAAATCATTGAGTCTTCACCAATTTATGTGCAAGTCCTGGATCTACAGAAAGAGGGTATGCAAAGGTTGCAAGACAAGATATTGTAGGGACGCTACTAAGAAAGAAGGGAACGGGTGGATACAGATATACTTTAATGTATATGTATATATAGAGAGAGATAGCTGGGGTAGTTGCTCGGGACAAACTTTAAATATAACAAAACAAGAAAGCAGACAAGATTATATAAAATAATAAAGGGGGGATGCTCTCATGCGAACCCCCCGTCACGTCTGAACGCACAAAACATTATATGACAACGCAGTAAAACAAAGTTTATTTAATAGAAATTTCATAAAATTAATTATGTGGGTGTACTCACATCCGGGTAGTGGGGTAACTCGTATGAATGACTTGTCTCCCTTAGATTTCAAAATGCCAAAATTGAGCTGACCCTAAATTGACCTTTAGGGGTCACCAGAGATCAGTGCCATGTTCATCCTGGGGTTAAGTTACTTGAGCACACAAATGAGAAGCCCGTACGGTGTAGTCGTTTGAGAGTCTATAAAACAAACAAACATTCGCCGTCTTTGTATATATAGTAAGTGGTTGTAAGTATGCGAGAGAGAAGCGTCTGAGTATATAAATAGTAAAAGTAAATATCACAGTTTCAGATTAGAAATACGGAGATATTTTCGCTGCAAAAATCCATCATTTCTGGTCGAAAAGGCTCGTTTATGCGGTTGAGGCAGGGATGGGGGAGGTCTGTGCAAATTGCTTGCCCAAGAACTGCTTATTATTATTATCAAAGGAGCCCCGCCCGAACATATCTTCTATTCCTCGGGCGATAGTCTCTTTGATTTTCCCGAAACCGGCGTCAATATTGACGTGTGTACACGCTGTGCGGATGTTTATGTGGTATGTGTGTGTGAGTGTACTTTTGTGTTTGTGTTTGTGTGAATGTATGTATGCATGCATTTGTATGCGCGTTTGTGTATGTATGTGTGTATGTATGTGTTTGTTTGTAGGTGTACGTTTGTGTTTATATGCGCGTGTGTATGTGTTAGTGTATATGTGTGTATGTGTGTATGTGTGCGTGACCTGCTGAGTTTAAACAACAAAAGCAACAAGAGCTCGTCTTTGATTCGGGTTAATGTCGCTATCTCGAAGATCACGTACCAGAACAAAAGGAACCACTCCCCCATCATAAACTTTTTTTCCTTATTTCGATTCAAATGTTCTTTCTTTCTATTCCTCTCTTTCTCTGTCTCTATTCACACACATGCACATACACATACACACACACGCACACAGATATGTTTCGGTTACTTAGACATATGTACGTATATAAACACACCTATCAATGTCTATAAAGTCCACAAATAAAGTATGTATTTTGCTGCTAAAATATCTCGTTATTCCTATATCTGAGACGGTAATGTTTATTTTAACAATGTATATACACACATGGTTTCTCTTTCTTTCTCTGGCTATATATTTATGATGTTTATCTGCATCTTCTTCTTTCTGTCTTTCTTTCTCTTTCTCTTTGTCTCTGTCTCTTTGTGTATCTCTGTTCACACACAAACATACGCTCACACAACACACGCACACACATGTATGTTTCTGTCGCTTACACATACGTGCCTACATACAAACGTACATGTCTATAAAGTTTACAAAATAATCGGATGTTCTTCATATAATATTTACTCAATACTTACAGTCAATATATGTACATCAAATATAGTCCATCAAGTCTAAAGATGTTTCCTGTTCATTCTAATATAAAATTCACGCAATGTTTGTACCTGTATACATTCACACACACAGACCCACAATATATATATATATATATAAATGTATATATACA
>VCCN01003051.1:487506-498044 GCA_006491835.1 Architeuthis dux | reverse complement strand
ATTGAGTTTTGACTGTTTATTTCCTTATTTAATCTTTTTAAACATTAGTGGTTTTATTCTAATTTTCTGGGCGCTTTGACTCTTTGGTTTTATTGAAATTCATGTGAGGACCAACTTTCTTGCTTTCTTCAATCAGCTCGTTACCTGGTACAACGAATCTCTATGGAATCCTCAAAAGAAGACATCAAGACAAGAATCACCCTAGGCTGATAAGCCTTCGGTAGACCAAGTTCGATCGTCAAGAGCATGAAGATCCCATTGGTCTTGAAAAGAAGGGTCTACAACCAATGGCTCCTCCCGATAGTTTCCTAGGAGACTGAAACATGGAACTCAACCACGCAATGTACACAGTACAACATCATGTTAAACATTACATGGACATATCATAAAACAGCAAGATATATTAGAGAGAAACGGGTATCAGAGCTATCCCAGAATCCATTAACAAACTAATATGGCAATGGGCAGGCCATGATGCGAGGATAACAGACAACCGCTAGACATCGCGACTCCCAACATGCATCTCTCGAGATCATGGGTGAAATTGTGTCTGGCAAAAAGTAAGATGGTATGATCTGGACAGAATCGGAATTTGTTGGCGAAATAAACTAGCGTCCGTTGTGGAAGGCCTATGTCCAACCACGGACTTTAAATGACTAATTGATGATGATGATGAGGATGATGATTTTTTAATGCTCAAATATTATATAAAGAACTAAGAGTTCAGAAAACCTAGCCTCATTTCATATCTGAATTGAACAATAAGAGCGGCTAACTTAGTAGAGATAGCCACTGAAGCCTTCTAACAAGCCTTTAACGCCAGAAGCGTTACGCCAGAAGCGTTACGCCAGAAGTGTTACACCAGAAGCGTTAAGCCAGATATGTTACGCCAGAAGTGTTACGCCAGACGTGTTACGCCAGAAGTGTTACAACAGAAGCGTTACTCCAGAATTGTTACGCCAGAAGTGTTACACGAGAAGTGTTACGCCAGAAGTGATACGCCAGAAGTGTTACACCAGAAGCGTTAAGCCAGAGATGTTACGCCAGAAGTGTTACGCCAGACGTGTTACGCCAGAAGCGTTACAACAGAAGTGTTACGCTAGAAGCGTTACGCCAGAAGCGTTACACCAGAAGTGTTACGCCAGAAGTGTTACACCAGAAGCGTTACACCAGAAGCATTGCGAGAGAAGCGTTACGCCAGAAGTGTTACGCCAGAAGTGTTACACCAGAAGCGTTAAGCCAGAAATGTTACGCCAGAAGTGTTACGCCAGACGTGTTACGCCAAAAGTGTTACAACAGAAGTGTTACACCAGAAGTGTTACGCCACAAGTGATACGCCAGAAGTGTTACACCAGAAGCGTTACATCAGAAGCATTGCGACAGAAGCGTTACGCCAGAAGTGTTACGCCAGAAGCATTACGACAGAAGTGTTACGCTAGAAGTGTTACACTAGAAGCGTTACGACAGAAGCCTTACACCAGAAGCGTTACGCCAGAAGCGTTACGCACACCTTAGACAGACGAGCTCATATTAAAAGAAACATTTGGTAAGCCCTGCTTATATGCGGCCAAAGTTCAGCACCACACCCTCGCTCACATTGTGCACCGATTTCAACATCGAGCGAGCGAGTGTGTGGAACTCTACAATTTACAATCGGGGGATCAATTTTATAAAGATTTTTCAATCGGTGTCTACTGATACTATAAATGTGACAGACACGGTAGGATCGGAGAGGGAGGAAAGAGTGTTAGGTAGGTTGTTAAAAGAATAGGAAGAGAGGGAGATGCTGACAGATGCTGACAGATGCTACCGATCCTATAAGTGTGACAGACATGACTCTTATTATGAATAATATGATTTACTGAGCTTAGCCTAATCTAATGTTCAGCACCACACCCTCGCTCACATTGTGCACCGATTTCAACATCGAGCGAGCGTGTGTGGAACTCTACAATTTACAATCGGGGGATCAATGTTATAGACATTTTTCAATCGGGGTTGCCATTTTATAGCCATTTTATAGCCAACTGAAATTTGGCCGCGTATAAGTAGGGATTGGCGAAGCATTTTATTTAACTGCCCTCTGAATTAACACACATTTTAATTACATTACTGTGCAAATTAATCTACTTTAATAAGGAACAGTGTGATTTTCTTGGTTCGCTGTCCGTAACAATCGACTCTTCCACTAAGGAGTAAAAGGTTTGCTGATAAAAATACCTCGTGCCCTACTTTTCAAACCATGGACTCTTCAAATTAAACAAATTCACTATTTTCTTCTTAACAAACCGTTTCATAGAAATTCAAATATATCCGCAACATCTTTTCACGGGTATCAACGAGTCCTATGTGTTATGATATCCTGCCACGAAAGGGTTATTCCGGGGTCAGTCACCTATGCGGAAATGTATGTGACTCCGGTCACCTTAGGAAATAGGTATATGCGTAGGTGTCCAACAAACATGATGTGAATGACACCTGCGTAGGCGTTAGAGAAACCTATAAAGCAGACCCGAATAGAAACATCGAGATGCGGACAGAAAACTCAGAGACCCAATCAGCCAGGAGGCTGACCGCCTAGGGCTGGGAAGACATAAGACCAAGTTCCCCTGTTGGGAATGGTCTCTCGGCACCCATCATCTCTCTCCCACTCTTCACTCTCCGGTCGACAAAGATGTATGTTATGTAATAAAAAATATGTCCAGATATTTTTACAAGCAAGTCTTCGAGTTTCCTTTCTATCCAAGTCCAGGACATTCACCCCACTATACAACACTATGCATATTTCGATTGTAAACGAATATATTTCACCATTTCTTGACAACATATCAACCAAAATGGAACCATTTGTTTTGGGTTCATGTAGAATCAGCAGAGGTGGTGCGAGTGACCTAACGGTTAATAACACGGACAAGCCTGGCTGCTTCAGGGTCAAACGCCATTCCAACTTCTATTCCAACTGAAGATGATTACGTTTGTATTGTATATATAATAAATTAAAAAATTAAAAATGGCAATCAGTTGGTCGTGAGTTCAAATAACGGTAGTGGAATGTGGATTTTACATATCGGTTTACAACCCTAATTTTAGTGAGGATTGTTCTTGTTGTTCTTGTTACGGAGTTTGACAAAATTGGAATTGGCGAACCAAGTTCAAATCCCGGCTGGGGTTGGAACTGTTGCATCAGCAAAATATTGGTCATGGTCAAGAAATGGCTATTTCCTAGCTACTTTTTATAGCCGAAACGAAACGAGACGATAAAGTCAGCTGAATCACACACAACACACAATAGTTGTGTGTGATTCAGCTGACTTTATCGTCTCGTTTCGTTTCGGCTATGAAAAGTAGCTAGGAAATAGCCATTTCTGTGATGTAAATTCCAGCGTTTCACTTACTCGCGATTAAATTTCCGGATACCGTTTGGACCAATAGATATTCATCACCAAACTCTGTCCTCTCTTGGATGTCATGGTTAATAGGCCATAACTGATCGCTTTGTTGATGGTTCTCATAATTGCATAACAACAGGCCCAGCTGATGGCTGCTATTGATACTATAAGTGTGACAGACACGGTAGGACCGTAGAGGGGGAAAAGAGAGTAAGGTAGTTTAATAAGATGGTATGAAGGGAGAGGGGAGAAGTGAACGCTAGGTAGTTTAAGAGGGTAGGGTGAGAAAGGAGAGTTAGGTAGTTTGTTAAAAGGATAGGAAGAGAGGGAGATGCTGACGGCTGCTACCGATCCTATAAGTGTGACAGGCATGATTTACTAAGCTTAGCCCCATCTGGCCCAAGGTCACACGAGTGGAACACCTCATTAGCGAACTCACTGCACTAGCTAATTGGTTTGTGAGACGAGCTTGCTTGGATTTTATGAATAGGTATAAACAGGTTAGTCACTCAATAGAAACCGTCATTTGGCAGCATGCCACGTTGGAGGTGATCAATTAAGAAATTGGCAACAGGAATAAATTAATGAATAAATTACCCCTCTCGACTTTTGTTGGGCGGTGATCACTAAAAGAATAAGATTTTTCAAAAAACGAGTGTTAACGATGCCGGACACAAACTAAGGGACCAATTTAGCATGAAATTACATTGTAAATTTAACAGGCAACTAAAACCTATTTTGGGAGGAAACTTTCAAAGAAACAACAAAAAAAGTTTTTGTAGACATAATACTGTCCTCTAGCTCAATTGGTGCTGTTTCTACGCGTTACACATTCATACATAGATAACCAGCCTGATTAACTTGAAAACTGAAGAAACCTATGTTGGTGACAGTTTTGGTTGACGTATTCTAATATCTTAAATCACTGCAGACTTACTAATTCTTAGCCTCAAACTATGAATATCTCAATTCTGTACATGCAATCTAATCATATACATTCTTTAATTAGGAAGTCTGGTGTGTTCCGTTCACTATCCTGAAGTCGGTGGATGGAAATCCAATCCTGCCCACTCCCACTTGATTAATTCTGTCTTTATTTACAATGTCTAGAAAAGCTATTGTCTATTTGCTTTCCACCCTTAGGGAATCACGTTCCATTTCCTACGGTTTACAAGCTTTTATACGTAAACAAGATAACTGTTTACTTATCACACGGAAAAGAGCGTTTTTATTAACTGTACTGTCTTCTCAAACACTTCCACTGAATACAGTCAGTTCTTTTCCTGTTTTCTTTTTCCAACTCAGCCAACAATGATGGCAGAAGTATATGTATTCATGTTTCTGTCCACTTTCTCCAAAAGTTCTAAATGAATTTCAATGACATTTTCTGGAAGTGTGGGTCATGCCATTGGGTAATGAAGAATTGATTACATTTTGGGGTGGATCCATGGATTTTCACAGTTAATTCCTTAACGTTAACACCCTCTTGGAGGTTGGTGACGAACGTTCAACGACAGTTGGTTGGTTTCGTCACTCCTTGTTGTAGACGATGTCAGGACGCACGGAGAGCTGGCTACCACAAACGATGTGATCAGAAGAAGAATATTACAATACGTATTCGGAATAGTATCCTCACCTTGTAAGGGGGGAGAATCACAATGCTTCGGTTGATATGCTCTTTAACCTTCCAAATGTAAAGTTATCATCTCCTTGTCGTGAACGGTGTCAGGGCGCACGATGTGTCTGGCCTTCGGGAAGACGGAGGTTGGTCTCTGGAAATAATTGGCCTGGAACGTAACGAAGGATCTAGACGGAGACGATTCTTCTTGTAAAAGAATTTACCGTTTATTTGTTATTCTACAGAAAGTTTCTCTCACACACAGATATTCCCATAATATTGAGAGGGAGAGAGAGTGAGGGTGGGTGTCTAGGCAACTTCGGAGATGACCGCTCGGTCAGTATGTGGGACACTCTGTTTTTCCTCCGCTCTGTCAGTCTGATTTATAGTGTGGTTGTCTTTAGTTTCTAAAGGCTGAATTAGTTCATCTTGTTTAGTCTGTATATTTTGAACTTTGGCTATTTTGAATTCCACCGTGCTCGTTTATTAATCAGATTTCAATGTTTAGATATTTTCTGTCGATGTTTTAACTCGCACTTCCCTTTCGCCCGAGTTACCCTTTGATGCTATCAAAAGTACCCTGCTGTTTACCAAAAGTGACAAGCCGATTGTTTTGGTTAGTGTCAAACTGTATATTTTGTTTTCTTTTATCTATCTGTATATTTTCTTTTCGTTTATCTATTTATCTAGCTATCTATCTATTTTCATCTATGCACCCCTTCGCTATGTACAATTCCCCTGCATCGTAGCTATTCAGTTTTTAGTGACAATAGCGTTGGCAGAGGTATGCGCTCTCTGGATGCTGCATGTTACGGCAACCACAGCCTTGGGTGTCATCATGAAAGTGTATTGGTGGCTTTAAACCTATGAGAATAATCTAACGAAGAGTAATTTAAGCTTTCTCTTCGGAAGGATGATAATCTACTTATATGATGACCAGTGGGATTTTTCTGTTTGTTTCTCTGTCCGTAACAATGGACTCTTCCACTTAAAGGTAACAGGTTCATTGATAAAAATATCTCCTCCACACAATTTGAAACAATGGACTCGTCCACTAAAACGAGTTCAGTAGATTATTTTCTATAAACAAATTCAAATGTATCCGTAACTTTTTTCCACAGGGATTAATTAGTCTTTAATAACCTTGATATTACTAAGTGTTTCGTAGTATGGCACAAGGCCAAATGGAGAAGAGATTGAACCAATTTTACAAGGTAAGCAAGCTGCCAGCCTTGAGAATCGGAATTCGAAATCATGGCTTTTATCTGGGTTTGAAAACTAACACCTGGCATTCTTTTTTTGTTTTCTTAGTCTGTTACTGCGTACATAAGTTACGCTTTCATTTTAATCATCAGCATCAGCAGCAGCAGCAACAGTTATAAGTCCACAAAGGACAAGGGCCTTTCCCATCTTCTTCCATGACGACCTATCTTATGCTAACCTCTGCCAAGTCTTACCGGCAAACTTTTCTATCTCGTCCCTCCATCTTGTATCTGTTTTTTTCTACTTCGTTTACTGTCCCATGGGCACCAGTCGGTCAGTCTTTTCCCCCATCTAGTGTCATCTCTTCTTGCTATGTGGTCAGTCGATCTCCACTGTTGCTGCTTAATTAGTTGTATAATATCCCTCACTCTAGTCCTCTCTCTCTGATCCATGTTGATCCTTTTCTATCTCTTAGAGTTATCCCTAGCATTGCTCTTTCCATGGCGTGCTGTGCTATTCTGAGTTGGTTTTCAGCTCGTTTGGTTAATTTCCATTTTTCGCATCTATACGTCATGGCTGGTATTATGCAGCCGTTGTATATTTTACGCTTTAGGCACATTGGCAAGGTGCTCTTCAGAATGTCTCTATTCATGCCAAATGCTTTCCAACCTATCGTTATGCGTCGTTTTATTTCGCAGTCATGATCTTTCTCTAGCTTTATTACCTGACCTAAGTAGATGTATTCATCGACCTCTTCTAGAATCTCACCTTCTATCTTTATAACCTTTTTGGGAACTTTATCGTTGAACATTACTTTTGTCTTTGTTCTGTTTATCTTTAAGCCTGCTTTTTCCTTTCGCTATTTAGATCGGTTAGCATGTTTTGTAATTCGTCGGATGATTGGGAGAATGGAAATAAACATAGATGGAGAATACTTAAGCAACTTAATATTCATTTTAATACAGTGACTTAAATGACTTTTGTAGGAATTCCGTTGCGGGTTGAACGGCGCAGCTTTTACAGTCGAGAGTGGGAACACGGACACGTTTTCCTACATAATTACAGCCTGGTAGTCTTTATAATAAGCTCACATGGACACGGGTCTGATTAGTCACTCAATGGAAACCGTCACGCGACCGACGTCTTTTGACAGCATGCCGTGTTGGGGGTGATCATTTTTTTTAAATTTGAAAAAGGGGTGATTAATGAATGAATCAGTTCTCTCGCCTGTGATCACTAAAAAAAAGTCTGAATTTTCAACAAGAAAAACAAAACAAGCGTGAATGCTGCCGACACAAATTAAGGGACTGATTTAACATAAACTTCATTGGAAATTGAGTCCCACTCTAAAACCCTATTTAAGGCGGAAATTTAAAAAGAAAGAAGTTTTTTGTAGACATATGAAAGAGTGAATGTTCAAATTGTCAGCCCTGGTGTGACCTGTACGCGTGATACATACATAGACAGACAGACAGACATACAGACCAACTTAAACACTGAAAAAAAAACTATATTGTCAGTTTTGGTGACAGTTTTGTTGACAGTTTTGGTGACAGTTTTGCCAATGGCGGTTTCGAGCATCATTGGTAAACCCCGTATTAACAAACCCATCTTCTCTAGTACGGGTATATGAAGAGACACGCAGAGATATACTTTTTTCACTTTCAACCCGCTGTTTTGGTCGCTGCTTCTTTTCTAGTGTGCTTTTTCTGTATTTATGCTGGCCACGCCATCAGTCGCCCCAGCCCGGGCTTCACATATCACAAGCACCCGAAGTGACGTCACTCACTTCACCATGCCCTCTAGTGTGTAAGGTGTTAGAATTGGTGAAATGACATTTGGTGACTTCGTATCCTTTTCTGACGTTAATTTGATTGGTGCAGATCTGTGTTCCTAATTCAAAATGATCATTTTAGTCCCTTTTTTTAGCAAGCCTTTTGTGTTGCGTTGTGGTGTGTGGTACCTGTTAGTTTTAATTGAAGCCCGCAGTTTTAATTTTATTAAGTTAACAACAGAAAAGTAAAATCTTCTCACGGTCGGAGAAATGGATATATTTCTTCCCAGACCGCCTGAGGTCATGAGGTGGATTCTCGGGCGCCGGTCCTGGCCAGAAAGGAATTTGGGAGTTAGACACTCAAAAACACATTTACTGAAATTGGCGTTTGAAAAGCGGGCAAAACAAAATACCCATACACAAATTCACAGTAGGGGTCCTAAGTTAAGTCAGAAATGATGACGACTGGAAAAGCCAATTTAGTAATGTGATAGATGAGTTAGCGGCTTCTCAGCATAGATATATTTTTAAATAAATTAACTTAAGGTGACCGCGGGCGGACGTAGGAATGACACTTCGAACAGATGTTTGGAGGCGGAGAACACGGAGTGGGCGGGCCATGGATGGAGGTGTCAAAAAGGGTTGGGACCAAAGTCAACATTAAAATAAGGGACCAATTCGATTGTCAGTCAGAAAGGGTAGACCGTCAGTCAGGGAAGTTGATACCGGCGCGCGTGGCCTCGACGCATGTGAAGTTAAGTACCCGTGACGAACAGACGCCCTAAGTTCATCAGTCCCTTTCTTTCTCTCGTTCCGCAAACAACTCTGCCGTGTGTTTTGTTCGTGTGTGTTTTGGAAACTGCTACGCCGATATTTGTCTGTTTCACGTGACTAGAACTAACGGTGGAATAAAAGCATTTTGGACTCCTTTTCAAACATGGTGTTTGTCTGTCCTTCTTCTGTGTAATGTGGATCCACTGAACGGTGTGTCTGCAGGTTACGCAATAATAATGACCGTTACGCAATAGTAATGACCGTTACGCAATAACAATGACCGTTACGCAACATTTGTGCCAAATGTAAAATGACTTATACTTACTCTTGCGTATTTTTCTTGAAGCCTCTTCTGTAAGTTCTGTGAACCTGCTTATATATGCTATTCTTTTTACCAATTTTCCGCTTGATAAATACAGGAAAGCCTGATAGTACCATATTTCCCGGCATATAAGACGCACCTCCATTTTTGCAGGCATATTCTCGAAAAGATAAAACAAAACCCCCTCTTTTTCCCTGATCGTCATAGTCCTCCACACTATCGGGTTATTATAATGTTCTTATCTATTCAAATCTATATGAACCTCCTCCACAGTGGCTGGCTGTTTACATTATTTGCATGCCTGGCTATTATACGCATCCCCCCATACTGCACACTCTTTACCTATAACGTATATTTCGTGTGGTACGAGGCTTTCCTGTACAGATATATTGCAATGTATCACGCCGTGAAATAGCTATGCAACTATTGTCTTTACCAACTCTGTCTTCAGTAGATCATTGTGATATTGTTCAAATAGTTATTTAACCGAAACGTCGTGTTAACAACACAAACGGCAAGAAGGAGTCCAATCGTCCGAGTAACTATTTGAATGTTAATATCTCTTCTCAAAGCTATAGAAAATATTGTAATATTGATTTTGTATAATCTTACCTATGTGCATCTCTCTGTGAAAATTATCACAATTGTACTTATTCTTGAATGTGAATTGATTCATGTCAAACTCTTCTTTTTATGTTATTATACGTCGGTACCTTTTATCCCTGCCATCTCTGCCACTCTCTGCCACACGTTTATGAAATATTTTGATGCAAAAACTATCACTGCTACTACTTAATACTACCAGTTCTCAAACGTTAATGAACCGTGTGACAGGGAATGTCAAGGAGTTTGTTTATCTTGGAGAACTAGTAATATTAAGAAGTGGCAGGTAATGGCAGGGAGTTTGTTTATGTTTGAGAACTAGTAGTATTAAGAAGTGACAGTCCTTGATTATCCCTTTTCTTTTTGACGAAGACGAAAATACAGTTAAAAGGAAAAGAGACTCATGCCTTTTTGTAGTAAACCTTTTAATGGTGACCCTTGAATAAGGAACTTTCGACATGACATAGTATATTGAACATCGATGTAATACTTCACCAACACTCACAGTAATAACTTCATTGCTTCAACGTTGGTGACCTTAATCACCATAGTAATATCCCTAGTGTCTCACAAAATAGGATTAATTCCTGGCCAAGAGCTAGGGTTAGTCAGCTCATCACGATTATCGTCATCATCAAATTTTTCTTTATTGGATACTTTGTACCTTTAAAGTGACTTGTGTCGCATCATATCTTGTATTTGCCTTGTTGAGATACTCAGTTCTTTTTCGAATTTTAGACAATGATAACGTGCAAACCTTTTAGGGTCAGTTATATGTATTATCTATACAATACCCTTTTCCCACCTTGTCGGTATATATACACACACACATATATATATATATATGTATATATA
>VCCN01003051.1:428548-444223 GCA_006491835.1 Architeuthis dux | reverse complement strand
AACTGTTAGAACGTGAACATTTCGCAAGCGTTTTGTAGGCGTAACCATTATTAAATTGTTTTATTTTTTAAGTTTTTAAGATGTGTTTATCCCGTGAAAATTGTGTGTAGCTTTATGGATTACCTATCAGGCGATAATTTATGAAAACATGTTTGTTCATTATTCTTACGAAAGGAATATTCGTAGGTGTATGCGTGGACCATATCGTACCTAAATAATAAACTGTCAACTATTAGCTGCCATTCTAGGTGTATTCCTATTTAATTTTTATTGTTTTATTTGTATTTATTTTAGGTGTAGATATGATTTTTTTCCTATGTGTTTACTAATTTTAGTGTAAGGCTTTCCTTATGACGACATTTTGATACAATTTCATTTCTCTGATTAAGTAAGTTGCCTCTATATCTAAAATTGGAAATTCTAAACTTCTCCTCCAGACATATCCAACGTTTTACATTCAAGTTGTTCGGTGGACGGGTATGGGGTAATATTGACCATTTAATTTCAGGGCTCAGACCTTTTTCTTTTAATTCCCAAACATATTTGGACAATGCAGTGCTATGTTTATATTTGATTTGCAAGAAATTCATTTTATGATTAGCATGTCTTGTTGTATACTGCCTTTTACACTGTTCTGCCACCATGGGTTGTCTCGTCGTGGGTTGCTCACTTGAGGGAGGAAATGCTGAACCTGGATAGAAAGGAAGGACTCGAAGACACGAAAGTTGGTTGTAGAAATATGCGGACATATTTTTATTTCTTAAGTTACATTTCGTCGGCCGGAGAGTGAAGATTGGGAGAGAGATAAGGGGTGCCCGAGACCGAGACTTATGCCTTCCCAGCCCTAGGCGGCCTGCCTGGCTGTCTGCCTGGGTCTCTGTCCTCTGAGTTTTCTCCGTCTTGTCTCTGAGCTTTATGGGTTTTCGAACGCCCACGCTTGTGTGTTCAACATCCTATTTTCGGGATGCATATTTCCTAAGGTGATTGGGGTCACTTCCATTTCCGCACAGGTGTTTGACCCGGAAATTACCTTTCATGACTGTATATCATAACAATCTATCTTTCAATCTGCTCTTCGATATAATATTTGATAGTGTTTGGTCTATAGATATTGTTGCTTTATATATTATATTCTTAGTTAAGCATTGGTTGACAACATGCAGTTTGCTGTTTTTTTGCAATTCCATGTTATTATTGGTTGTTGTGTAGTATTGGTATTCTCGTTTAAGATTGTTTGTTGTGTGTATTAATTGGTTTGGCCATATTGCTTGTACAACTGTAGCTAATATTCACAGTATTTCTGTTAAATATTTTGTTTAATGGATTACCCTTTGGGAAATGCTTATCAATTAAATTCAGGAATACTTTTCCGATATTACAGTTTACCAATTTACAGAAAGGGGGATTGAACCAAACACACTTATTATTTCTATTCTTTGTTTTGTTCTCTCTTTTTTTCTCTTGTTTCTTTTTAAGTGCATTGTATCCTCATGTAGCAGAGTGAAGGGCATGTAACAGATAAAGCACTCGTTGCATGATAGTATAGAAAGAAAAAAGTGTCTCAGAAAAACTTTGAGTTTAAATAGGTCACCAGGGGATTAGGGTATTGGCTCAACTGAGGAAATGGGATGTCTTTGGGATTTGGGAGGGAAATCAGTTAGCAGAAACGAAGCCGGACAGGGAAGACCTGGAATGTCTAGGACCATGCGTTGGTACTACTACGATCAGTGGGAGTTGACCACGGTACGATGAAGAGGGTGACTGAAGTTGTGATGGAGTGTGCGATGGATAGATGTAGGAAATAGTATTCGCTTTGTTCTTCTCATTTTATTGGGCAGTTACTAAAAACTGCAAATACATTGAATTACTAAAAACACCTATTTTTCGCATTGCCTCGTTATCTTTCGAGATGATCCCTCTTACCATTTTAAGCGGTGACCCGAAGAATCAACGACTGAAGTCTCGCCAAGAGCCGGAGTTTCCACAACGGTATATTGGCGGTGCAACACACTGATGCATCACGGTACACTCAATATCATTGCATACTTCAATGTTTGACGAGTTATTAACTATTCTTTTGTTGATAGATTGTGGTAATTGTTTGATTATGGCTGGTGGGTGGTTAAGTCTTTGTGTTGATCTATACTGGAGTCTGGTTTGCTTTTAATAAATACGTATTATCATCAAGGTTAGATGTCAGATCCAAGAAATGTACTATTAGATGTAATGTCTACCTTGAATCCCAAACTTTTAAGTGCTCTAATAATCTGTTTTGTAATCTATTTGTTTTTGGGCCGTAGTTATCGTTAACTACCACTAAGCCATCATCCCGATATAACCCAGCATCTCCTCTATCAATTAATCTACCAAAAACATGCAAACTATAAAGGCCAATTAAGTCCGACAATTGTGCCGAGTCAAAAGATCCTATAGGAACATAAAACATGTTTTATTGTCCTTAATCCAGGTTTCGTTGTTGTTTACCAGTATTGTTCTTCTACAATGTTTTATGATCCTTATATCCTGGTCCGTTATTCTGGTATAATCCCTGGCAAGTTTATGGCTTCGACGACAGTTTTCTCCGTGATAGAAAGGTAGAAGTCCACGATATCAAATTGTATGAATGTGTTTTCTTTTATTATTATTTTCTAATCTTTTGAACCATTTTTATTACATCCATTGAGCTGTCCCATCGATTATATTTCAGTGTATTTCTGACGTTGTGGTTAATTTGTTCTAATATATTTTTCGATATTTTTCCAATTTCTGTTCTGTTGGGGTTTTGTTGTGCACACACACACACACACACACACACACATATGTAGTTATATATATTGATACATTTTGTCTCCTAATTTATGTATATATATATATATATATGGGTGTGTGTGTATGCGTGTGTGTGTGTTTATGTAGACACACGATAGGAACAGATAGATAGACAGTTAGATATAAACAGACTGATATTGATAGATAGATATATAGATACGAACTGACTGATAGATATGAACAGATTGAGATACATAAATAGATAGGTATGAACATACTGAGATAGATATGAACAGACTGAGATAGATAGATATATAGATAGATAGATAGATAGCTATGAGCATACATAGATAGATAAATAGATATATTTGACATGACAACAAAAATCTGATTCACAGATATTGACACCTACTCATGTAATATATTTCTCGTTTTACGGAATGAGTGTTTTGAAAATAAATTATATAATTGAGTATTGTTTCAAAACGCGTGGGGACTATGCTAAAGAGTACAACATTGTAATATAAACAATAAAAATGAGGATATTCGTGGCAAAAAAGGAAAAGGTATACATAAATGATTAAAATGACCCGGCTCAGAATATGAAAATTCTCTCTGCGATTATTTTCCGTTTTTAGCACAAAATCCTCCGTTCGTTTTGTACTCAACATTGAATTTTAGCGCCTGTTCCATTACCATTTAGGGGGTGCCGGTGGCCGAACGGTTAACAGCACAGAGAATGGGATCTGGAGACCAGGTTCAAACTCCAGCTGGCACAGCTTGCGTTCACTTCGCAATAATGACCTTGGGAAATACATGAATCCACTTCTCCCTACACCCATTGGTAAAATTTTAGGGTATTTAGCATGATAGGAGGTAGCGACTGGCGTAACGGTAATGGGGCGAAGTGAACATAATCAGCCTCGTCCCGAGTTCAAACTCCGGTCCGGTTGAGGCTGTTATGTTCACTTCGCTCTAATGCCCTTGGGAAAAGCATGAATCCATCTCGTCTCCTGCCAGATATGGATAGAATAGCAGGACCGATTGGGCTCTCTAGCCTTGGGAAGGCAACCAGTCTAGGAGAAGGAAAATTATAATTTCAAACCAGCAGGTAGATCCCCCATTTGACGCTCAATTTGACGTCCGCCCGGCAGCTTCTGCAGTCAAGCTAATGCCAGACGGATCTCTGTTTGCTTTCCTTTGGACTACATCAGCGGGGCCGAGAGGGGGATGCTGACAACTGGGCATCCCAGGATCTCTATACGCTTCTCCCAGGAGGGGACACACAGTGTCGTTCCATTGTTTGTACAGAGAAAAACGGAGGCCATTAGCCTTATAAAGCTATCTTGGGCGTCGGGCTAGCACCCTGGTGCTGTAAAAGCCCACAACTGCTACAGAAACAATGAATGAATCTCCATGGATCGTTCGAGAAATGCAAACAGACTCATTGCTTCATGTGTTGCGTGACACAGGAGTAACTGAGCCGATCTATTGTCATTTGAATCCACCAGAAATACAATACAAATCCGATTGCTAATTGTCATTGAACGCCATCACTTTGAGTATCAAGTTTCCAATTGCTAATAAAATGTATCCGAAATCTGCGTGAGTGATATTTCAGGAAACAATGATCCAACGGGGTGGGGAAAACAAGTGCGAGTTGGGAAATGTATGTAGCGCTCACCCGTGCTGCATGCACACTCTGATGAAAGCAATGGAATTTCTGAGAAATGTTTTGCAACCATATTTCACAACCGCATTGTAGTTTTATCTTTTTCTTTAATTTGCGTGTTTCAAATGGGGGAAAATGGCGGCGAATTACAACGATGGGTCAATTTATCTCTGCACGAATTACAGCGTTAATTATTCACCCGTAAAATCTCGCACTGTTTTACTGCACGAATATTTCCATTAAAACCAGGTTGTTCTAACATTCTAACTCAAAATAAACAGTTATTTTTAAATCATTATTAGAAACCATCAACCAAAACTGTCAGCGTAGGTTTCTTCAGTGTTCAAGTTGGTCTGGCTATCTATTTATGTGTCGCATGCACAGGCAGCACTAATGGAGCTAGAGGGCGTATTATGTCTAGAAATAAATAGTTTTTAGTTGGGGGGTTCAATGTACAATGTAAGTTTATGCTGAATTGGTCCCTTGGTTTTTGCCCGGCAGTATTCACGCTTGTTTCTTTGAAAGTTCGGATTCTTTTTAGTGATCACTGCCCAACAAAAGACTAGAGAAGTAACTTATTCATTGATCACTCGTTTTTTCCCTATTTTTAATTGATCACCCCCAACACGGCATGCTGCCAAAATACGTTGATCCCGTGACGGTTTCTATTGAGTGACTAACCAGACCTGTTTTTAATACGAATGACGCATGTAGCGCTATACTTCGTCCCGTTGTGTCAATAACATGGCGAATTTATCAATTTACGCTAGTGAGTGGTGAGAGATTGGGGCATAATGTGTTTGAGAATGGCGGGAAACAGGGGCGGCGTGCGTATGGGACTGTGGAGAGACTGGGGTCGAGGAAGAGAGACAGATGGAGACGGGTTGATTATTCAACAGGCTCGAACAGTTCTATTAAAAGAAAGCTCCTTCTAACATTACTCAAAATAAATGAATATTTTTGAATCATTATTTTTGTTATACGAATGAAGGGGTGTAGCGTTATATTTGGTCCTGTTGCGTTTAATAACTTTATTAATTTATCAATTCACGCTAGTGAGAGTAGGGAGAGACTCGGGCCTAATGGCATAAGAGTAGGGATAGACATGGGCTTGGGTGAGTATGAAAGTAAGGAAAGACTGGGGCCGTGAAAGAGAGACGGAGCGAGACAGACATAAAGATGATGATTCAACATGCTCGAATACAACTGCACAGGTAAATTGTGGATCTTAATTAAAACAGACAAATTAATGGCTATATTTCTATCTATTTTTGAGTGCACCTTGATAACATGAGATTGTTTTAAGAAATATTTTAGATTAATTGTTCTTTGACCAGAGTTCCAGAATATTTTTACTATTTTTTGTGTGATTACGAATAAACAAGAATACGGTTTTACTCTGTTCGATGGTATAAATATTTAATGATTTAGATGTTTTGGTAAATTAACCCAGTGACGAATTGCTCGTAAATATATCCCTTTTAACCATCGTATTTTATGGTCGTCGACAAAACCACCTTTTGGCAGTGTCTGTTAAAACCTATCAGGCACGATTTCTCAGAATAATGAATCAAAAACCTCACAAACACATTTTGCTCCCCTATTGTTAAAAAAGGGTATGTTTTTTTAAAGCAAAAGTGGGGAATTTTGATGCAGTTCAGTTGATGAAAGTAACTATTTTTAATCAAATCATCTTCATCTGACGAATACTTTTTTTAAAATTATTTTTAGTAGATTTTCAATTACAGAATAAGACCATAATAATTCGTTGGAAAGCATTTAGTAAATATAGAGACATATTGAAAAGCACCTCGTCAATATGCTTTAAACGTAAAGTGTACAGTGAATGTATAATACCAGCTATGACGTATGGATGTGAGACATGGAAACTAACTGAATCACTTGAAAATAAACTCAGAAAACCACAAAGAGCAATGGAAAGAGCAATGTTAGGAATAACACTAAGTGATAAAAAAAAGATCAACGTGGATCAGCGAACCGACCTAAGTAAAATATATCATAGACATAATTAAGAGACAAAAAGGGAGATGGGCTAGACTCATAGCAAAAAGAAAGGATCACAGATGGGGCAACAGGTTAACAGATTTGTGCCTTAGAGATAGAAAATGTAGTAGGAGAAGACCAGACATAAGATTGAGCGATGAGATAAAAATTGTTGCCGGTAAGACATGGCATAGGTTAGCACAATCACGGTCGATATGGGAGGAGCTAGGGAAGGCCTTTGTCCAGCAGTGAACTTATGATGGCCGATGGTGATGATAATGATAATTTAATTAAAGAGTTTAAGATTTTATAAAATTCTATATCTGTCATTAAATATTAGGTAATAATTGATGTTTTACCGATAAAAGTAAACAGTGACACTATGTATGTAATCATCGCTAAATTGCTTCGTTTATTATGCACTGCTACCAAGTTAACATTTCTTTTAAAAAAAATCTGATAGAATTGCTAAACGTATATTTTGTAGTTCTCCAATTCTACGTTATAATTAATGAACATTTGTTTTTCCATTTTAGACAAAATTTCGGCTATTTTCTTTCGAGCAAAAAAGAGAAAAAAATTAAGAACATTTAAAAAAAAATATAATCACTGTATGAGAGGCTACACTGGATAAGAAGCACCCTATAATTATCTAGGTAATTCTTTCGGTAAATATTTGAGGATTAAATAGCTACACCGTACTAGCAAGTCCAAGTCACCGACTCTACGGTGTCATTTTTCTGTCTGTCACAGTTAAGTATCACATTTTAAACCTATTGACAAATATGTTTCAGAAAAAGAAGTAGTGTTTCGAACTCTTATTAGCCATTTTAATTCTCTTATTGCTCTTCATTTTTAGTGTTTATAACTCTTAGAAGTCATTTAACTCTCTTATTGCTTTTTTTGTCTTTCTTGGTCTTCATTTTAAACATGTCATGATTTAGTGTTTCTAACTTTTACAATTTTAACATCAATCAGCTATTTAAAATGTTTTTTTCTTTTACTGGACTTAATTCTGTAGCATAAATAAATCCCTTCTTATTAACCCTTTGATGTGAAAAGTGACCGAAAGGCCTTGCTTAGGGTGACCTCAAGTAAATACATTTTAAAAAGTACGTCTTACCAGCCGGGAGATACGGCACGTTTTTAAATTGGTTGTCGAATGTTTTTCTATAGTGAGGTTATTTTCTCACGGTCTTGCTATTGTAAAGACGAGACCGAAGTGATAGTACAATCAATAACAACACGATACGATGTAAACACTTATTCTAGAAAACAAACAACTGTGTCTTGTCAAAGCTAACAAAATCATATTTAGACATCCTTTACATAATCTCCAATCCGCATATGAAAATAATGAAAAGAAATTAAAACAATATCTTGTCACGTCATATTATTTTCTGTCGGAAACAGTTTCGAATATTATCTCTGGGGATCTATGTTGTGAGTCGTGATGTCCAGCAGTTGTCTGACATTCTTGCAACATGGCCTGCCCATTGCCATTTCAGTTTTCTAATGTATTCAATGATATCTCTAACTCGCATTAATGTCCTTGCCAAAGGCATGAACCCATTCCTCCCCCAGGACAACTGGAGCCCTTTAGCCCTGTAATGCAGTCAAACTTATGCCGGGGTAAAGGACGAGTGTTAGGCGTGGGGTTAGCAACTCCACTGGTGTGGTGTGGTTACGGCCATATGCGACATGGAGTCTACAAGAATAAACAACCCCGATTGCTGCAGGGTCAAACGCCATTCCTACTTCTATTCCGACTGAAGATGATTACTGTAACTTTTGTATTGTATATATAATAAATAAATTCTTAAGTATATAAGACTTGTCAGTTTGGCTCAGTTGGTAAGAGAGCCGTTTAGCAGTCACTTGGACGTGATTTCAAATCACGGTAGGGAAATGTTTATTTTATAGATCGGTTTAGTTTAACGTGACGGGACAGACAAACATTGAAGAGTTTACACACCCCGCCTCGAATTAGGTGAGGATTAGTTTTTATTCTTGTTAAGTTGGGGGGGGGGGGGTAAAGTCAACGGTAAAGATCTACTTCCGTTCACCAAGTCGAAAAGAATTGTTAGGGGGGGGTGCCAGTAATTTTATGTGCTTTTAATCCGTTAGGCCCTAACAATCTTCCTAGAAGTTGTTAGTTTTTAGAAAAATGTTTTTAAGGTTTTACGAGGGGGTTCTATTTACAATGTAACTGTATGGTAAACTGGACCGTTTCTTTCCGTGAGGCTTCTTTGAAATGTTAATGACGATTTTTAATGTGCTTTCATTAATGTTCTTTAGTTGTGGGGGCGGGGAGGACCCACGAACCCCCCAAATGGTTATCTGAAATTTTAAATAACCAATGTACTATTTTATAAAGATGTTTTGTATTCTATAATATTATTGACTATCCTATTACTTTTGACTCACCCTGTATCACGCCTTACACAATTTTCCCCAGCAAACAATCTATTAGAAGAATCAACCTTCGCAAGGGAGTTCCGTTTCATACATTTTGTTATTTTCTATCGCCCCCCCTCTAGTCTTTCCCAATGGTAACATGTTATTGACAAAACAAACACCTCGAAATGTGCAGTTGACGTTTTACTTTTTTCTTCTGCAAGAAATTGTTTTTTTGCTTTCATTTTTTTCAATCGTCATGGCCGACGGAAGGCGACAACGAAACTATTTCCCGCTATTTTTGGTACTGTTTCGCGCGGGAATCTATTATTACTTCGCCGGTCGTTTTGACCCTCAAAAATGGTGGACAACATTTTTTTTAATTTCAAATATAGCGGGTAACATTTATTCCCCCTGGCTACTTGGGTATTGTTTCTAATTGATTGTCTCTCATATATATTAGACCTATAATACATCTACTGTATATTCTTGAATACAAGACATGGGTTTCCTATTTAAAAAATTGACTAAAATCAGCAATTCGACTTGTATTTAGGTCAGTCAGAAATGGCTTATATAAATACAGCGTCGATAGACACAGTGCTTATTAGCGAGCGATAATGCCCGTTGGTTTAACTCAATTCATTACCATGATTTTGTATGAAATGATAGGTAGGTAGTACACAGTGTGTATTGTGTAATATCCATTTTAAATCACTTTCAGGTAGATTCGTCATCACTGATGGGAATTTCACTTTTACGGCCTGAAAACAACGATCGATATGTTGAAGATGAATGAAATCCATGTTTCGGTGACAACTGACTAAGTGCCATAAACGGTGTATTCATAAGAAGGAGATATCTCTCATGACGACGTTATGGCAAAATAACGAACTCGGCTTGTATTCGAGTCGATTGATTTTCTGAACTCGTCTTAATACTCACGATCGACTTATATTAAAGAATATACGGTATCTATTCTAATCGATTGTCATATGTATGGCTTTGGTAGTAAATTCAACCAGAATGTTTATTCCTATATAATACAAAGCTGTAGTCTTTGTCTGTCGAGGTAACCTTCTCTTAGATGGACTACGACTCCAACAGCCATGCTATTTACCTTTAACTGGGGGCAGAAGTGGATCGATGCCTTTCCCAAGGACATTCATTCGAAGTGAACGTACACGACTTCGCCCGGAACTCGGAATCGGTTCGCTGATTGCGTAAACGTTACACCATCTCCAAATCCAACCAGGACTTGCCGCAAGTTCCACGAAAATAGCTTCTTCACAAGAACATCTGCCATGTGGAATACATTCCCCTCTGCATGTTTTACCGACGAGTACAATCTCGATCATTTTAAGTCCAGACTGTACAAATGCCTTACATAATGTTAGTCTTTTTTAAGTCTCTTATTGCTCTTCATTTTTAGTGTTTCTAACCCTTAGAAGTCATTTTAATTTTCTTATTGCTCTTCATTTTTAATGTTTCTAACCCTTAGAAGTCATTTTAATTTTCTTTTTGCTCTTCATTTTTAATGTTTCTAACTCTTAGAAGTCATTTTAATTCTCCTATTGCTCTTCATTTTTAATGTTTCTAACTCTTAGAAGTCATTTTAATTCTCCTATTGCTCTCCATTTTTAGTGTTTCTAACCCTTAGAAGTCATTTTAATTCTCTTATTGCCCTTCATTTTTAATGTTTCTAACTCTTAAAAGTCATTTTAACTCTCTTATTGCTCTTCATTTTTAGTGTTTCTAACTCTTAAAAGTCATTTAACTCTCTTATTGCTTTTTTAGTCTTTCTTAGTCTTCATGTAAACGTGTCATGTTTTAGTGTTTCCATCTCTACAATTTTAAAATCAATAAGCTATGTTTGCATGTTTTTTTACAGGTCTTAATAAACTCCCGTCTTACTAAACATTTCATGTGAAAAGTGGCAAATAGAAAAAGAAAAACAGAATAGATATTTAAATTTCCAGTATTCACCAATCAAATTCCCAACCTTGCTTCAACAAATTCACCATGTTTGTTCTTCGCAGGCGAATAACGGTCATGGCATCAGTCTTGGGTGGTTCAGCAGCTGCGGTACAATGCAGAGTCTGAAGTCATGACTTTCGCTTGGATTATAGCGAGGGAAGAGTATCACATGTAGTCAGCCTCACCCTCTCTCTCCTGTTACTGTCTGCCCGAGGATCCAGCGAGAGGACATAGACAGGACGGCTGGAGAGGGACGGAGATGCAGTGAGTTGTCCGTCACCTATAGTGGATGCCAACCACGGCTAGAGAGCCCAGTCTGGCCTTTTATTTTACCCATAGCTGGTAGCAGAAGAGATGGATTCATGCCTTTTCCAAGGGTATTAATGCAAAGTGAACGCAAACTGTTTACATCAGAGTTGGAACTCAACTCACTGATTCCATTCTTCCTGCTGTTAAACGTTAGGCCACTCGCACCCCCCCCCACAAATTAGTACAAAAGGAACGTACACGGGACGCATGCGCAATACGGTGTTTTCTCATTTCCGGAAGTAATATTTAGAAAATACTAGTCATATACAGCTATTTGTCTCGTCTCATATTGGGACAAAATGTGATTTTGTCAAACGCCAGTCCACGTGGAGGCTGGGGTTGACTTGGTCTTTCTACCGTAACAACAACAATAACAATAACAATCCTCACATAATTCAGGGGAGTAAACTCTTCACTGTATGTATGTCATGTCACGTTAAACCAAACATATATATATATATATATATATAAACACATAGTCGTGGTAGTAGTATTGTAAAAAATATAAGTTCGATATATAAGAAGTTCGATATATGTTGTTGAAAATATTTATTTAGAGTGCTCGACATATGAAAAAAAGTTAGTTTTATAACTAACACTATCCTATGGAGCTAATATTCCATATTGAAACCAAAATGTTTGGAGCTGACTGCGGAAAAAGCGAAACTAACGTTGTCAGCTTCAAACATGTTGGTTTCAATACGGTATATAAACACACACACACACACATATATATATATATGTAATTAACATTTCCCTACGGTGATTTGAAATTGATCAGTAGGTGGCTCTCTTACCGACTGAGCCGAACTGATTCATGTTAGAAATACGCAAAGGCTTATTTCATCCTAATAAATCATTACATTTACAGAATTAACATTTCCCTATCGTTATTAGAAGTCACGATCAAGTGATCGGTAGGCGGCCCTCTTACCGACTGAGCCGAACTGACACGTATTACTTATCTGCGAACATTTATGTTACAAATACGTAAGGGCTTATTTAATTATAATAAATGAATACATGTATACTAAAAATATACACATATGTATTTTTCTATGTTCTTATCTATTATATCATCAGCAGCAGCCGTTATAAGTCCACTGCTGGACAAAGGCCTTTACCATCTCCTTCCATGACGACCTAGATTGTGCTAGACACGTCCTACCGGAAAACCGTCCCTCCATCTTGTGTCTGGTCTTTGCCTACTGCGTTTACTGCCCCATTGGCACCAATCGGTTAGTCTTTCTCCCCATATATTGTCATCTCCTCTTGCTAGGTGACCAGCACCTCTCCATTTTTTGTGTTTAATTATTTGTATACAATCCTTCACTCTAGTTCTCCCTCTGATCTATGGTGATCTGTTTCTATCACTTAGAGTTATCCTTAGCATTGCTCTTTCCATGGCTTTCTCTGCTATTCTGAGTTGGCTTTCAGTTCATTTTGTTAATTTCCATGTTTCGCATCCGTAAGTCGTGGCTGCTAATATGCAACCGTTGTATACTTTACGCTTTAAGCACATTGGCAAGGTGTTCTTCAGAATGACTCTAAGTGTATCCATATATTTGTTTATGTTCTGCGTCACCAGAAGGAACCACCACATATAACTGTTCAAATTGCCTATCTCTATGTAGTGGGCTCTATGTTAAGTATGTTAAGCTTGGTAAATAACATTATATAATTAAACTTGGTGAATACATTGTTATTTGTCAATTGGCGTGTTGACAGAACATGTTTAGTTTAGGTACCGACTAATGTTTATACATATCTACATAGTGTTGCATAGCGGCTGAATGTCCTGGACTTGGATAGAAAGGAAACTCGAAGACTTGCCTGTAAAAATATCTGGACATAGTTTTATTACATAACATACATCTTTGTCGGCCGGAGAGTGAAGAGTGGGAGAGAGATAAGGAGAACCGCCAGTCTGTCCCCAACAGGGACAGCGGTCTCGTGCCCTTTGGCTCCGCTATTGTCTGTTCCTTCTTTTAATGTCGAGATTTTCTGTCCGCCCCCAAGTTTTCTATTCGGGTCTGCTTTATAGGTTTCTCTAACGCCTACGCAATATACCTATTTCATAAGGTGACCGGGGTCACGTACATTTCCGCACAGGTGTCTCACCTCGGGATAACCTTTTCGTCGCAGGATATCATAACAATAGAAATTAGAATGTTACGTTATGTTAAATTTGATAAATAAATCTCCATAATATTACAATTAATTTACCTGTAGTTTAATATTCAGGAGGTATTGAACATAAACAAGAAACATTTTTTACAATGTAATCTTATACTAAAGTGGTTCCTTAGTTTGTGTCCTGCGGCCTTGTTTTTTGAAGATTCGGACCTATTTAGTTATCGCTGCCCAACAAAAGCCGAGAGAAGTAACTTATTCATTGATCACCTCGTTTGCCAATTTTTAATTGATTATCCCCAACATGGCGTGCTGCCAAAAGACGTTGGTCATGTAACGGTTTCTATTAAGTGATTAACCAGAGCAGTGTATAGTTTTATTGAAACTGTCATACGTGTTGAAGGTCTCAAACATGGCGATGTTCATGTGGGATGTGTGTGTTTCCTTATCCACACGTATCGAATGAGAGCAAAACCGTTTTTCTTTTGATTTATGAATGTAACATCAGGATTCGTCTCAAAGCTTTCAAGAGACCGGAAAATTGCCGAAAGGCGCGTCCATTCCGGGTGGTGACCGAGAATAAAATTGGCGAGCCTGCAAAGTTAGTGATGCAGTTTTTTAGCTGAGGGGTGCGGGGGAATTTCTTTTTTAAATCTGTGCATTGTTCGGAGGCCTGTCGGGGGACATTCTGGTTATTTAATCGCTTTGTCTTCAACAATCTGCGGGTCATTGTCACGATCGGCTGCTTCTTCCATTTACTTCCCGGTAGAGTTTCGAAAATGCTTTTCATTCATCATTCTGGTTGGCGCTTGAGAGATTTACGGGTGCACATGCGTCAGAGACTGGAGATTAGGGATTTCCGGATGAATGGGGTGCTCTATGATTTCTTTTTAAAATCCAATAACCCATTGCAGGGTCTTTGTGGCAGCACAGCTGATCTACTGTCCACACAATATCTCTAAAAGTTCTCAATGAATTTCAATGATATTCTGTGAATTGATTAAATTTTAATGTCTCCATCTTGTATCTGGTCTTTTTCTACTGCGTTTAATGTCCCATGGACACCAGTTAGTTAGTCTCCCCCCCCCCATATATTGTTATTTCTCCTTGCTAGGTGGCCAGCCCATCTACATTTTTGCTGCTTAATTATTTGTATAATATCATTCACTCTAGTCCTCTCTCTGATCCATGTTGATCTTTTTCTATTTCTTAGAGTTAGCATTGCTTTTTCTATGGCTCTCTGTGCTATTCTAAGTTGATTTTCAGCTCGTTTTATTATGGTGCATGCTTCGCATCCATAAGTCATGGCTGGTATTATGCAACCGTTGTATACTTTACGTTTTAAGCACATTGGCAGGGTACAAAATGTCTCTATTCATACCGAATGCTTTCCAACCTATCGTTATGCGTCGTTTTATTTCGCTGTCATGCTCTTGTAACGAAATAAACCCAGATCATGTTACCGGGCGGGGACGGATCATGAAATCCGCAGACCAGCTCAGAAATTGACCTGCATATGCGAAAATAAACCCCAGATTTCAAATTGAAGATTCGTGAATTTTGTCGTCTTTTCTCTCCACACACGTGGGAGAGTTTTTGTCCGAAATGAATTTCCCTCCACAGAAATTCAGCTCCCGTCAGCAGACCCGGACAGAGAGTCATCATCATCGTCATCGCAGTCCGCAGCCCCGGAAGAAATGATCGTCTCTCTCTCTTTCTCTGAAACTATATCTCGCTCTCAACATCTCTTTCTCTCATGGCGGTTATGCTACACTCTTTCTTTAACTTTATTACCTGTCCTACGTAGATGTATTCATCAACCTCTTCTAGCACATGTGTGTGTGTGTGTGTTTGGTTAAATACATAATAAGAACCCGCTTAAAGAAACACAAACCCCTCCAAATTCCAATACGCTAAATTCTTGTAGTTAACACACGCATAATAAAACACATCCACTGCAAAAAAAGGTTGCCATCATGGAAGCACTCCTAATAAAAAATTTTAAAAACAACACTCAAAATCTCTTGTAACGCCAACCAACCAATGGCACACAATGGAATTAATTTGGATACTATTTGAACCTTGCGAACAATAATGTCTTATATAGAGTCATTTGTAGTAGTAATAATCCGTGTATATCCCTTATTGGCTGATTTGGATGGTCCAATGTATGTTTTTTTGTGTTCGTTTACATTTGCACGTGTTTTCGCTATCTAAATCTGTAGTCATCCATTTTGGTTAGCATTCCCTTTTTCCTGGATATTTGACATGTTTATTATTCTTGTATTGTATACTATCTTTGTGAGGACTGTTTTTCAACCGTTTTCAAAGGGTAAAGGCTTTGACCTCTCTAACCTGCTATCGCTAATGTGTTGTTTTTTTAATATATCGGGCCTTTCAGTGTGAAATTATTT
>VCCN01003051.1:378244-392491 GCA_006491835.1 Architeuthis dux | reverse complement strand
TTATTTGATGTCTTTAACAGGATTCTTGGAGCGAATCAATTAGCAAAACGTCTTTCTTCGTCAGCCATTTTGATGCAATCTCGCTTTGCTGCCAGCTTTCCTGAAGAGATTCCTCCACCGCAAGAGTCAACCATTTGCCACTAAACCTTCTGAAATATAGACAGACATGGTCTATAGTTTTGAGAAGGGTTATTAATATTCAAATGGTTCTTCGGACAATTGGACTCCTTCTTGTTATTTGTGTTATAAACACGACATTTCGGCCGATCCATTCTTCGGCCTTCTTCAGGTGTAGACTCCGAGTGTGATTGGTTAAACAGAATTCATGTTTAAAGGGGGTAACCCTTATAGAACATGGCCCGGGTGTTTCTGTGTTTTTGTCTTGTCGGGTTTAGATTTGTTGAGTGTAAGCCACATCGGGTTTAAATCCGCACTTGTCTAGCTAATGCATTTAGTCGACATTTTGATGTGAGCTGCCTTTTTGATTTTTCTCTGCTTCCAACATCGTTCTCTGTCAATAATCTGGACTTCCTCCCAAAGAGGAAGATGCTCGCCGTTCTCTCTCCAGATGTGGTCGGCCATAGCGAATTTATCTATCTGGCCACTGATTATGGCCTTCTTGTGTTCATCGAGTATGACCTTGAGTCGGGGCGGACCGTTTCTCCGGTATAGACAATACCACATTTACAAGGGATGACGTAAACACAGTTGTTCACCAGTTTGTGGTCCCGAGTAGGGGCAACCTTACTTAGCAGACATCGGAGTGTGTGTGAACGTTTGAAAATCACTTTAATGTCGAATTGTGTACATACCATTTGAAGGCGGTCACCAATCCCTCTTTGGTAGGGTAATAGAATCATGGGAAGGGGGGGGGTGAGAGAATCTTCGTAGCAGCAGCAGTAGAAACTACTGTTTCTTGCCTGGTCATAGAATGGTGCGGGTATTTCTTTCAAGAGCTTGTTTGATGTGTGACAATTCTTGTTCTTCCAAATATGGAGCGCTGCTGATGGACGCTGGTCGAACTTTTAAGCAGTTAATGAGCCCCTTTTCTACAGAGTAAGGGTGATTGGATTTAAAACTGGGGTAGAGACCAGTGTGTGTGTGTTTTCTGTAGACAGATGTGCTCATGTCATTCTCCGTACGTGTGACCAGAACGTCCAAATAGGGGAGCATGTTGTTGTGTTCTTGTTCCATCGTAAACTGTATGGAAGTTCCAATCGAATTCACGTGGTGGAGGACGTCTTGTATGTCAATATGTTTCAGGGTAGATGATCCTAGGGCCAGCTTCTCGAACAATATGTAGATATTGGCAATAATAGGAGAAATTGGCGAAGCCAAGGCAAGCCAAGCCGTCATCTTGTTGGAAAGTGTCAGGACCGAGTTGAAAATATGTGGTACGCACGCAGAGAGTTAACAACTCCATTAAGGTGTCAACGGGTATACTGGTTCGTTCCTCCAGGTCGCTGTCACCTTCCAACCTGTCTCTTAATATGGGTAGGGCCTCCTGGGTGGGGACCATGCCGTACACATTCACCACATCGAAGCTCACCATGAGCGACGAGGAGATGGGAGCCCTCTTAATCAGATCCACAAAACTTACGTGTGACGGGTGTTTTCCGACCAGCGGTTTAACAATATTGGCTAGGAAATGACTGAATGGGTGGCATGCTGAGCCCGTGCAGTTGACTATAGGTCGCACTGGTTTATGTATTTCCGGGAGGCCATACATGTGAGGAAGTCTACTGTGGTGTACGGATAATTGTCTGTACATTTGCGGGGCAAAGTGATCTTTGGGCTTTTTTAGAAGTTGTGAGAGTCGTCTCTCTGTTGATAACGTGGGGTCTTTCTTCAACTTAGTATAACTCCCCGACGCTATGATGTCGGACAGTTTTTTCTGATACGTTGTTTTGTCTAGGACGACCGTGGCGTTTCCCATATCTGCCGGGATTATGATGATATACTGGTCCCTTTGTAGAGACTTTATAGCTGCCTTCTCCTCCGGGGTGATGTTAGGTTTTGGAGGCGAGGCATGATCCAACATCTTTCTCACTTTCCATCTTAGCTCCTCTGCCTGAATTTTAGATAGCAGCGGTGCTACCTTTCCCAAGTGGGTGATGAGATCCAAATAAGGGATACGTTGATCAGCGACCGCGAACCCCAGGCCTTTGTTGAGTCGGCTGCTGAGGTAGACGACTGCCTTTAAGGGTGTATGTTTCACCTTGTCGGCCGAATCTCGGTGTAGCAGTGTCTGAATATTTTTAATATGACAAAAGTGGTTGGTGCTAAGCAAGTTCTGCTGTGCATGTGTGTATGTGTGTTCGCTGACTGCTTGTGTTTTGTGGTTATTATCGCAATTGTTGGGTCTTGAGGGTATCAATCTTTCGTCTAATCACCAATTACCCCAATTGAGATCCTAATGTTTTTGACACGGCTCCAAGTGTTCTAGTTATTATAGGTACGACCTTAATTCTCCCGTTCTTGAGCTTATTCAGTTCTCGGGCGAGATTCTGGTATGTTTCCATTGTTTCGTTTACTTTCGTTTTCACCATGTCTCATCTGGTGACACAGACACGTCTCCGATCTGTCAGTTTCTTTGTTTACGACTATCAGATCTGGTCTTCTAGCTTCGATCGGATGGTCGGTCTAGATCTTAAAATTTGAAAAATCTTATTCTTTTTAGTTTTTAGGACAGCTTCTGTGTTGTACTCGTATCATTTGTTACATGGTCGAACCCAAGCCGTTTGCATAGTTCCCAGTGTACAACTGTCCCTACTCTGTCATGCAGGTTTTTATAATCTTTTGGGGCCTAATCGGTACACTCATCCATCATGTAGTTTAAATTGGCGCATTCCTTCCACGAGGATGATATTTGCTGTTTTTCTCGGATTTGTCTAATATTGCTTTGATATAATTGGCCCAGATACATTTGATTTGGGCTGCAATAATAAGAGATGCTGTTTCTCTTTTCACATGTCCTCTGCGTAGACATGTCCATGATTTTTAGTCTGCGATCCATATTCCAAATTGAGATTTCACATCATTAGTATTTGTTTGCTTTTACTGCTGGGACCTTACTGTCAAATCGTTATTATTATAATTATTGTTGTTGTTGTTGTTTTTGTTGTTGTTGTTTTTGTTGAGGTTGCTTCCAATATTATTATTGTGTTTTGTGGTTATTATCGCCATTGTAGTATAGACAGTCTTAATACTTACGTATCGTCAATTACCCCAATTTAGATTCTAATTTTTTTACACGCTCCTTAGTTTACAAAGTTTCCAGTGTATCAATGTTCCTACTCTGTCATGCGTGTGTTTATATTCTTTTGGGGCCTACACGCTACAGTCACTTATAATGTGCTTTGCAGTGTCGCCTTTGCGTAAACACATCCATGATGTATTCGTCTGCAATGTTTTTTATCTGCCATTTAGAGTCTCCGAGGAGATCTCACCCATTTCTTTCCTTGTTACGTTCCTCACTCTTCCCGGACATTTTGACCTTCTATCTTTTGTTGCAAGGACCTGAGCAGTTTTCCTGATACTTTCAACATTCTGCTGATACTCTATTGAGCTTATTTTGCAAATCCCATTTTGTCCATTTGGACATTGTTCCCGATGCAGATGAATCCTCTTTCTCTCGGTGTCGTCCCTGGGGTACATTGCCTTGTGGATGGTCATTAACTTCCTGGTCCGTCACTCCATCGATTTAAGTTCCTCTTTTGTTCAGCCTAGGAAATTCCTGAGGGCCCCGCCGTTGGTACTGTTATCCCGTTTGTCAAATGTTTAATTTTGTTTCTTATATCTTTCTTATTATCCTGAGATATTCCTATCTTATTTCTGCTTTCATTTCCTGCTGTTTTATTTAGTTGTGTTCAAATATTCTAATGTATTTGTAGAGATCATCTCGTTGATGTTAATGCTCTCATTGTTTTATTGCCTGAAGGTTCAAGTCTGCCAATTGTCACGGGAACTCCCTTCATGCATCACTACTACAGAGCTTCCAAACTGTTTGCATTGACGACAAACCCTTTACAAATGCATTTCTTTGCGGCACATTTAGTTGTGTTAGCCAAGCTAAATACGTACTCTCGCCCCCAGCAGTTAAGCTGATTCAGGAAAAGTATTTTTCAAAAGATATACAAAAATATACTTAGTTTTGCGACACACCTAGAGATTATCGGCAACACACTAAAGTGTCACGACACACAGTTTGGTAACCTCTTCTTTATACCAAGCTCTATTCCTACATCGCTTTTAACCATTTATAGGGCACCCCTAAAGTATTTTAGATATCAAAACAACCTGTTTGTATGTTAAATTATACCTAATTACAAGATATTTTTAGTTGCAAGTTTTCTGAATTTGTTTTATTTATGGTGGCAAAACCCCCTCTGATGAAGTGATCATATATGGCGCCTCGCCTAAAAAGTGACCAAAAATGGAAAATATTAACAAAATTAAAAATTAAAGTAGAAAGTTAAATAAAACATAGAATTAAAGAATAACATTCAATATACAACAAACTGATATTGACAGAAATAATATAGGGTTGATTTTAAAATGTTATTGTGCGGGCCAAAAACAGGCTAATTTACTGGGGTGTGGTATGCCTCAAAACAGTACAAGTGTACTTTGCAAAGCTTGCAGACCACATTGGTGCGGATTATGTTGTCTTTGTGGCTACAATACTTGCATGTGACTGACGGGTCCTCAGTGATATATAGTCACTTGCTCCCTAATGGGTTAATCAACATTTTCGGTTATTTCGTGTTCTTTACAATTTGACATCATCTGTGTATATTAAGTGGTTGACCTTTCCCGTCGTATTCGTGAACTGATATTCTTCATTGAAAATTCTCAAGATTATCAAGATTATGATAATCTTAATCTAAATCATAAGATTATAGATTTCTCAAGATTATCATGATTATCTCAAGATTATCAAGATTCCGTGGTATCATACCTATGACAAATAGCAGTGAAGATAAGGAATCACCCTGAAAGGTTCCTCTTTTGATACGTACCGTTTCTATATAGCATGGCTATTTCAAATAACAGTGAAAGCAGGGGATCTCCCGATAGTCACCTATGGAGCTGAAACAGAGAACCTAACCAACACATTGGCTCTCAAACTAAGAACCATGGAAGGTGTACAAGAGAGGATCATGCTTAACATCACATGGCGAGATCACAAGACAGCACAGTATATTAGAGAGAAGAAACAGGAGTCAGGGATATCATAGAAACTATTAGGAAACTCAAATAGCAATGGGCTGGGCATGTTGCAAGAATGTCAGAAAACTGCTGCACATCATGACTCACAGCATGGATCCCCAGAGATCATATGCGGGATTGAGGCCGGCAGAAAATAAGATGGTGTGACGATTTAGACAAATCCAGGCGATATTGGCGCCGCGACGCCCGCTACATAGAGATCTGGCGAATCTCGTCTATGTTTGACGACGGACGTTAAAAGGCTGATGATGATGTATGCTGGAAAGTCTCATTCGGTGGTTACGTCCACATCCCATTTCTTCATGGAATTATGTATAAATTTCACCAGTTCTTAATCATTTTGAACATCTTATGACAATCGAGAATGCAGTTTCAGGAAATCATGACGTACACTTCCTATAGACAATCCACCTCGTTAGTATGTTTTTGTCTTTATAGGGTTGTTCGGAATATACTGGCCGATTTTAATATACCACATTTTAGTTATGTTTCAGGCCTATTGTACCACTATCGATGAATGATGACGTGCACCTCGTGCATGTGTGTATTGCAGCAGTCTTTAGCCGATCGGTTCCAGGAAAGACGATGACGCATCGAAGTCGGCGATCAGGCAGGTTCATGGAAGACAGCTTGGGCCACGTCTGCCTTTGGCCAGGATTCCTTGTCGACCCTCTAGTCCAACGTATTTTACCGCCAAAAAGAATCAAACTCTTTGTCTAACGGTTCGGCCAATCATAAACGCGAGATTTCAAAAACCCTGTGGAAGGGCATTTGATTGGTTTACTACATCTAACATCTTCATTTAACCGTACATGCTTTGCAAAATCATTCCTGCCCGTATTATTTTACGTATTATTTTACTATAAAAGCTTGCGATGTTGAAAATGGCCTAAACAGCCGTAACATGTACAGCAGACAACATACATCAATCCAATATACAAAGCGGAACTACGTTCATAAAAAGTTTGTGAATTTAAAAATTTTAAGTTTTTAAAAAATTCTTTGAAGTTTTAGCGTTTTAATATTTTATGACGTCTAGAACACTGAAATTGAAAGTATTTTCATAGTTTATTGTTTCAATATAATATATATTCTATATTTCTGTAGTGTACATGTATATATTGTAAGATTAATCATTGTTTTGCAGACTTATGTGTCTCTTTTGAATATAAAGGTTTGCATGTTCAAGCCCCTCATCCAGTGTTGCAAATTTAGCGCGTTTTGCACTAGATTTAGCGCGTTTCTTGTTTTTGCAGTACAGAAAGCGCTAAATTAGCGCGTTTTCGCCTAAAACATTTTGGCCATTTTCTGCCTATTTTTGACCATTTTTTGCGTCTTTTTGGTGGTCTTTGGCTGGCCATTTTTGGCATTTAAAAAAATTTAGCGCTTTTTGGCAGTCAAACTAGCGCGAAAATATTTTTTGAGTTGGCAACACTGCTCTCATCCTTAGACTTAAGATGAACATTAAAGAATTATACATATGTTCAATTCGGCTATTATTTTCCGAACAACCTTCAGACTCATTTGGTTGATATATAGTAGGTAATTTGGGTATTTGTTTTCTTTTTTACATCCTCTCTGTCCTTCCGATAGAAGTTTCCAGCTTTCCATTGAAAGGTAGATTTCTTCTGCTATGTGTGCACTCTATCATGAAATGTGTGCACTCTATCATGAAATGTTGGGAATCTGATGTTGATGATTTCTAGTTGGTTATTTTTCTGAGTGTATTAGAAACCGTCAACCAAAACTGTCAACATAGGTTTCTTCCGGTTTTAAGTTGGTCTGGTTGGCTGCTTATTCATGTATGTATCGCGTGTACAGGCCGCACCAAAGAAGCTAAAGGGCTGAAAATTTAAAACATTTACTCCTTATTATCTCTAGAACTTTTGTTTTCTTTTGTGAAAACAAAAATAGGTTTCTAGTGGGGGGGGGGAGCAGTTTGCAATGTAAGTCCCTTAGTTTGTGTCCGGCAGCGTTCACGCTTGTCTTTTGAAAATTCGGACATTTTAGTGATACAAGAAAAGGCGAGAGACGTAACGTATTCATTGATCACCCCTTTTTAAATGCTTTAATTGATCACCCCCAACAAAGCATGCTGCCAAAAGATGACAGTTTCTATTGAGTGACTAACCAGTGCTGTCTTTTTAGAGTAATTGTATTTATTTCGATGCTTCTTATCTCTTCTCTGCGTAGGAGATTTCTCCATTGTTTTCACCAACCATTCTGTGCCATTGTTCTGCTTGAACGCAATATAGATGCGTTATGTATCTTTATTCTGTTTGTATGTAACGATTTCAAATGCTTTTTTTATCAAGAATTCCAATAATAGATTAGATTCTCTTTTTTAAATACAGTACTTCTGGAGAAAGAAATAGCTCACAGGCAGCGCAAGAAATATATTCCTGCCTTCAGTAATTATAAAAATAAAATTTGAATAAATGTTGATCACATAAATATAGACTATTTTTTATCTAATGTAGTAAGTAATATTTTAATAAAATAAATGTTAAACATTGAAGTCACATTTAATTTATTAATAATATGTAATATATTTCCTATCTGGAGAATCTAGATGTTTCTAGGCGTTTTATATTTTAGATGTAAACTTGAAAGAAGGGTTTACAACTCTGCTCTTGCTAGATCTTCACACAAGAAAAGAACTAGCGCATCTATGGTCTTTCTGTCTTGTTTTTCTCGTTTCTCCCTTCTCGGCTTGTGCCCTTCGCAGACTTGCTTTTCATTGCTTTTGGACGTTCTGTTTTGTGTGTATTTTGAAATTCTTTTTCTGTATCTTTTTAGACTTCCTCTTCCTTTTGTTTGTCCCCCCACCCCCGCGCTACAGCACCAGTGATTCATTTCTGATTTTGTATTTTAGCCACAGCCTGCTGCGTAGTCTGTAGCGAGTTTCGTGACTTGACTTTTGATAGTAGTGCGTCTCTTTGTAGCTTCGGGATCGGCCACTACTAAAGACCTTCAACCAAAACAATCAACATAGGATTCTTCAGTTTTTTTTAAGCGGGCCTGGCTGGATGACCGGCTGGATGGCCGGCTGGATGGATGGCTGGATGGCTATCTATCTACGTATGTATGTGTCACGCGTACAGGCCGCACCAATGGAGCTAGAGAGCTGAAAATACCGACATTTACTTATTATCTTTTTAAATCCCCCCAATACGTTTTTAGTAGGGTTAATTTGCAATGTAATTTTATGCTTAATTGGTTAATTAGTGTGTCTGGCAGCATTCACGCTTGTTCTGTTGAAAATTCGGACTTTTGTTTTAGTGATTATTATCAACAACAAAAACCGAACTTATTCTTTAATCAGACCTTTTTCCATTTTTTTAATTGATCACTCCTAACACGGCATGCTGCCAGAAGACGTTGGTCACGTCAGGTTTTCTATTGAGTTACTAACCAAACATATTTTTCTTTCTTCTTACTGCTTCTTTTTGCATCCTGTAGAGCCGGGTCCAAAGTATGGTCCTGGGGCGCTATAGGGGGATTGTCATTTAGTCGACAGTACTTTTCATAGTATGTGGTCTGTTCTGAGTAGGGCGATCTTTTGGACTACGTGGATGTTAATGTTACCTGGGATACGGTTAGTGAACATTTCCGTTCCCTTCTTCACTAGTCTTTCATGCCCCACATCCTCTCGATTTCCAGGTCTTTGCATTTGGACAGTTTCTCTGTAACAACTTCTTCTTCTTCTTCTTCTTCTTCTTCTTCTTATTATTATTATTATTATTATTATTAGTAGTAGTAGTAGTAGTAGTAGTAGTAGTAGTAGTAGTAGTAGTAGTAGTAGTAGTAGTAGTAGTAGTAGTAGTAGTAGTAGCATTTTGATGTCTGGTTTCATTCATTGCCAACCGAGCTTAAACCAGAAATCTAGTGCAGGCAACAATGTTATGACAGTATATTATCAGCTTATAGTTATCAGGTTCTCATGTTCCACATACAAGAATCATCACAACGTGACGTTACACAAAAAAATAATAATAATTGTACATGGGCAGTGCTTTACGAAAGAGATGGGCGGTGCCTGTGAGAACTATTTTCTGTATTTTGTAGATGTTTGGGTTTCCTGATATTCTACCTAAATATTTGTCAACTCCCTTTTTAATGACCCCAAGGGTTCCTATAAGTACAAGTATTTTGTGACTTCGATTTCCAGACAGTTTTTCAAATATGTTTACAAATGTGTTCCTGTCTGAAGGAATAGTCATATTGTTACGTTATGGTCGATGCGCGACCTTTAAATTAAGTCTTAATTAGGTTGGTCATTTAAATAAGTATAATTTCCGATTAGTCATTTTAGTTTTAATAAAATGGATGGCCTTGTTAAAATCTTCTCACGGTCAGAAAAGGGGATATATTTCGTCGCAGACCACTTCAGGTCATATGTCACATAACCACGATGTCTGGCGTCGGTTCGGTCAGAAAGGAATTTTACAGAAACAACGCCGCGAATTCATAGATAGACAGACAGCCAGAAACATATTAAGAGGTTTGGAGTTATTTGATAGCAGACCAAAGACGATAGGGAGATAAGTAATTGTGGACGCGCTAAGGATGTCACGTAATTGGAATGCGCGGGCCACGAATCAAGAGAAGTTAGAGAGACGGGGTTTGGCCGTAAGGATCAAAAACACACGCCAGCCTTCGGCGCGTGTGAAGTTAATTACCCGTGACCAACATTCGCCTAAGTTTGTTAGTCTCTCCTTTTTTCTCTCTCTGTAACCAACTCGGCCATGCATACGCTATCGCCAGGCGAAATGTAAACATGTTTGTATTTTGAAAACTGCTGGATGTCTCCATCTGTCCGTGTACGAAAATAAACATCGATACGCTATAAACGAGACCTCGTTTGTTTCATCCTTCGTGTGCACACTGTAGTTTCTTCCTGCATGTCAATAACACTATGTCTGCATGTTAATAACATGATTACGCAACAAAATCTATTAATAATCAATTACTTTTCTTTCTGTCATTAATTATTATGTCTGGACGTTTAGCCTTTATTGTACGATCGGTGTGTATTGATTAAGTCCCATAATATTGTCATGTCGTGTTTCAGTTACCGGTTCGGGGTGGTGTTCATGTGCAGTGCGTGGTGTTTCTCTCAGATGGACAGTTTATCAGTAACTTTACTTCATCATCTTCTTCTTCTTCTTCTTCTTCTTCTTCTTCTTCTTATTATTATTATTATTATTATTATTATTATTATTATTATTATTATTATTATTATTATTATCTGGATCAGTGGAAATTCTACGGGTGATGACAATTAAGATGCCATCGTACTCTTGAATATATATTTCTGCAATTAAAGTGTATACTTTTGTTAAAGTTATTCATTACTTATGGTATTCTGTCTATATACACAGACGGAAAATAAAATTGCAATATCCTGAATGACGATGACGATCTTGACCTGGATAGAATATGTGCATGCTAGGGCGTAGTAGATATTCTGATACAAATTTCATTCCTCAGCCATATTGTGACGTAGTAACACACATACCAGTGCACCGTCTGTGTCTATGCTTTAGATGGTGATACATACTGCGATAAGGTTCAGTGTGGTGAAAGAGTCCAGTGCAAGGAGGTGTCATGGCACGGAGATGCACACGTGCTCCTTTTGTTCAATTAGAGCCAGTTGAGAGGGGTCGGATTGTGTGCCGTCGAGAGGCTGGATGGTCATTTCGGAGAATTGCTGTGCATGTTGGACGTGACGTGTCGGTGGTGCTTCGATGTTGACAACAGTGGTCAAATGAACATTCCTACACACATAGACCAGTTTCTGGACGGCCACTTAGTACAGACGCTCGCCAAGATCGACGCATTGTATGTGCTCCAGTGGCAGACCGCACAACGCCCACAGCACAGATCAGAGCAAATGTGGCCCCAGGAGTGTCAACACAGACCGTTTGGAATCGTTTACTTGCAGCAGTACTACGGGCACACGTGCCTCTAGCCAGACTTCCACTTACGCCACAACTCCGTCGAGCACGTTCCCAGTGGTGTCTCGAGAGCGTCATCTGGGGGATCGATTGTCGCTTTGTAGTGTTCAGTGATAATAGCAGGTTCTGCCTTCCTGCAAGTTATGGTCGTTTGCGTGTGTAACGTATACTTGGGGAGCGACAGAGTGTATTTGTCCACGACACAGTTCCAACCCGTGGCATCATGGTGTGGGGTGCCATAAGTTACAACTCTCGCTCGCCTTTGGTGTTTGTGGAGGGAATATTGACCAGCGCCAGGTACGTTCAACCCGTTCTGTTGCCATTCCTGCAACAGGAAGGCGATATGCTGTTCCAGCAGGATAATTCCTGCCCACGTGATGCCCGTGCTACTCAACATGCTCTGCAAGATGTTTGACAATTTCCCTGGCCGGCACGATCGCCAGACCTGTGCCCCATTGAACATGTATGGGACATGGTGGGACGATGCCTGACTCATTCAGTAAGCTCAACAGGTGCGAAATGCATGGAACAATGTAGGGAACATGCCTGTGTTAACGCCCAATGAGGATATACAGTGTATTAATATGGGGTCTGAGTACTGTTTGGTACACGCCTTATTTTAGAAGCCATGTACGTATTGATCTGTATTTGTGATCGTTTACTGTAATCCAGCTATATTACCTGTACGTAATCTGAAACACATATGCAGGATGTTGCAATTGTATCCGTCAATGTATGTAAACTATAATAACAGGCAAAGCCTACTGAAACAAATATATCTGTTATTATTACTGATTATTTTTGCTATCTGTCTATAACTTAATTTTTAGCTTTCAGACTTGTGAGTGAACAATAATGAATGGATGATAATTATACTGATGGTTGAGACTCTTTTACTCCCATTCAAGCATAAGAACACTCTTCCCTTCTTTGGGTTGTTAGGGAGAAAAGAAAGCAGGAAAGATATGATGACAATTTAAATGTTATTTCTGTAGGATACTATGCTTTAGTTCCCGTGGACAGTAATTGACTCCTTGCCTTCTTTACCCACCGTATGAGCGGTGAAACATCGAAAGGGAAAAGGAACAATAAGAAAACACCAAAGAAGAAATGAATAATAATCAGAAATACATACGAACAAGCAAAATAATATATGGGGTTATTATTATTATTATTATTATTATTATTATTATTATTATTATTATTATTATTATTATTATTATTATTATTATTATTATTGTTGTTGTTGTTGTTGCTGTTGTTGTTTTTGTTGTTTTTATTTCCTTGATTTGCTGGTTGATACAATTATTTACCAACCTGAGAACTAAGGTAAATGAAGGCTTTTCTTAAGAGGTGTTTTTTATGCTATTCGTTTGCCTTCTACCCATTGGGCACAAACACGTGCATAGAATTGAAATATCATTAAGAAAACAACAGTGCGGTCGGTATGTACGGTGGAGTTTTATAGCAAAGTAACACCTTCACCTTCTAGCACAGGTGGTGCTTTGTGCTCATACAATTTTTCTGCGTGCGGTAGGTTATAGTGTTGGCATATATTGTGTTGTTTTGTTGGTGTTTTGTTCTTAATATCATTCGTTCGCCTTCTAATCACTGGGCACATATAATTGAAACACTCTAAGGGAAAACGGGGAAGAGAAAAAAAAAAGACATCTAAACAAACACAGAGTTCATGTAGAGAAAGACAGAAATGGTTTCACATGGGAACACATAAGTTGAGTATACGGCTTAGGAAGGGGGATATTGGATTGAGATAGTTTTTCTGAGTATGTGAGCAGTGCCCATTAGCAAGATCTTTTGTATCTCAGCTAAAAATGGATTTCCTGGGATTTTTTAAGGTGTGCATCAGTCTTTTTCTTAATCATTTCCAACTCTCCTACTACTACTACTGGGATAGTGGCTGTGTTTAAGTGCCACATTCTTGTTGTTTCGATTTCCAGATCTTTATATTTTGAGAGTATTTCAAATTCCTTTGTTGAGATGTTTTTATCAGACGGGATGGTCATGTCTATGAGGTAGCATTTATGGTCTTTGAAATATGTTATTAGTATATCTTATCTATTGGCTTGTATAGTGCGTTCGGTGTAAATGGTGAAGTCCCATAGCAAAGTAACACCTTCACCTTCTAGCACAGATGGTGCTTTGTGCTCATACCATGTTTCTGCTTTGGGTAGGTTATAGTATTGGCAGATTTCCAGTAAAGGTATTGCCCCACCGTGTCCTACCTATTCTTAAATTCGTTTGGGGCTAGGGTTGAGCAGCCAGATATTAGATGGTCATTAGTCTCTTCAATGTGTGCACAGAAGCGACACTTTGGATCTGCCCCGTTCTTTAAAATATGTGCCTGGTAAGATCTTGTTAGCAGGCTTTGGTCTTGAGCGGCTCGGATAGACCCTTCTGATTTCAGTTCAGAGCTCCGTAACCACTAATGGGTCATGATCTTGTGCTTGCAATGGGTATCGGGCATGTAAGGGATTTTCTTCCCATTTGGTTTTCAGCTTAATTTTAAGACACTTAATTTCTGCTTGTTGTTTGATGCTTTTTGCCTGCTTTATTCGTATTTCAGCCTGATCGTTTAGGTGTATATCTTGTTTGGATTTCTTGCTTTCTTTACCGTTGCTTTCTAGTTGGTTTGTGTTGGCAGAGAAGCTTTAACAACCAAATTCGTGATGGTAGACAAGCTTTAACATCCAATTACATGTTCACGCCAGATACCTGGTGGCCATCGCTGAAAACTGAGTGACAGCAAGTCTCCTCAAGTCACCAACCCCCCTCTCACTTGCCCTCAATCCACAGCAGTGCTGTGGTTTGCATTTTCTCACCAAATGTCTCGTGGTTATCGCTGAAGGCTGAGTGACGATAAGTCTCTTCAGGTCTCCAACCATGCTCATCGTGATCACATCCACATCACGCATTCCACAGCAGTGATGTGGTTTTTACCGTACCAACCTTCCCCATTTTTGTATTGTGTTTTGTTGTTGTTTTTGTTATGTTGTGTTTTTGTTTATTATTATTATTATTATTATTATTATTATTA
>VCCN01003051.1:345200-357032 GCA_006491835.1 Architeuthis dux | reverse complement strand
GAAAAGACAATGTGGAGATTCAGAAATAATTTGCAAGAATTAATTATTACCTAACATGTTTCATGTATTCAGAATTCAAATACAGACCTTCAAATGAAGTAGGACTCATCGTTTTTCTCCAGACACCTTTGAAAAGGGCCGAATTTCTCAGTTGAAACATGTTAGCTAATATATAATTTCTCCACATTGTCTTTTCCTATTATCATTATGTCGGATATCCCTTATCCTATTGTACACCATTACTAAGTATGTTCAAATAATCCTTTACTGATCATGTACAAGTCATAATTTGACACGGATACGCTACCAGTCTCTGACACGTTGGAAAGAAAACCTTGCCGATTGGCGTGATCAGTTTGAATACCCCCGTTTAGATAACAATGACCGGCTGATGGTATTTAGCAATGTGTTTTACTTTTTGCAATCACTCGAAGCTCTCCTTTCTGTCCCTTCATATTAGCGCAACAAAGAACTATAACTCGCTCTTTTGAAGATGTACATCCTTTATAAATATATACTGGTGCGAAACATGGAAATTAAGAAAACGAGCTGAAAACAAACTGAGAATAGCACAGAGAGCCATGGAAAGAGCAATTCTAGGGATAACACTAAGAGATATAAAAAGAAGAACAACATGGATCAGAGAGAGGACTAGAGTGAAGGATATTGTACAACTAATTAGGCAGCAAAAATGGAGATGGGCTGGCCACCTAGCAAGGAGAGAGGACAATAGATGGGGGAAAGACTAACCGATTGGTGCCCATGGGGCAGTAAACGAAGTAGGAAATGACACAAGATGGAGGGACGAGATAGAAAGATTTGCCGGTAAGACTTGGCAGAGGTTAGTACAAAATAGGCAGTCATGGAAGGATATGGGAAAGGCCTTTGTCCAGCAGTGGACGTATAATGGCTGCTGCTGCTGCTGCTGCTGCTGATGATGATGATGATGATGATGATATTTTCATTTTCAAACAAATAAGTACTATTCTTGTCTGATTTTTGAAGGTTTACATCCTTTTATATTTTTATTTTCAAACAAATAAATAATATTCTTGTCGGAATTTGTTAGGCGGGGTGTATTAATCATTGTGTATGGTATGGTCTGACTATTTTCCTCGTCTATATGCTCGTTTGTTCACAACGTTTCGGCCGTGTACCCTCCAGCCTTCGTTGGATGTTCCTGGTTCTAGAATGTGGCATCATTTCATAGAACTCATGCTCGTTTTGGACTGGACACGCCATATCCGTTTTTGTATAAATATTCCTCTATATCGTTATTGTGTTTCCCTTTCATTGGATGACCTGTTTGTTTTTTTCCAGAAATGGCCTTTTTGATAAGATGTTCCCTGATGCTGTTTATATCGATGCTTGGTCGTATTAATTAACTCGAGCGTTTGATTCAGTTGTGTCTGCTAAGTTAAAATAATGAATTCCTTAAATCAGAAGTTCTCAAAGTGTTATCTGCTAGTTATCTGCGAACTACTAGCTGTCTGTGGACTACTAGTTGTATGCGGGCTACTAGTTGTCTGCGGGCTACTAGTTGTCTGAGAGACTCATGTCCAGGATAGGAAAGTCAATTAGAAATAAATGTAGTTTCTGAACCTGTGAATGGCTTGTCCTTAATATAAATACCTGATCAACATAAAAACTCAGTAGTGGTCCGCACATATATTTTGAGAACATTGAGGTGTCCGCAGGGAGGGGGGGAAGAACCACTGTTTTTAGGGCATTGACATTTTCTTCACGAAGAGAATATTGTAAATACTGGGATAAATGATAATCCTAAGGTGCAATATCTATGGTGAATCCATGTTGGATGATTGAAAACCTCCCGGCCAAACTATAACAACTGTTGATTCATGCGGTCTAACGTTATCCACAACGGAACATTTAACCCTTTCTCTTAATTATATTTGCCTTTTTTCTTTTACTTAATAATTTGAAAGACTGACTATTTCAGAATGGCGGTGTACTATAAAAGAAGAACATCCACAGAACATATGGGAAAAAAGGCTATTAAAGCACTTTTCTGCATGCATACACAATAAGAAACTAATCATTGTAATGGAAATTCAGCTGTCTACCATTAAAACCATACTTCAAAGGTACATATTTGTAATAGACTGAATGTTGAGGCAGATATGAAAATGCAGGCGTCTACCATTAACACCAGACTTCAACGGTACTTATTTGTAATAGACTGAATGTTGAGACAGATATGAAAAGGCAGGCGTCTACCATTAACACCAGACTTCAAAGGTACATAGTTGTAAAAGAAATATATGAAATAGTGTCATTCACCCCATTGACCGTTCTTTCATTTCCCTTCCTTTTAAGAATGTATATATTTTTCCAAATAAATGTAGTTTCTGAACCTGTGAATGGCTTATCCTTACCACAATCACCTAATCAAATCATTAGTGGTCCGCACATATCTTTTGAGGACATTAAGGGGTCCGCAGGGTGAAACGTTGGAGAAACGCTTCTGTCATAAATTGCTTTTGAGTAAATTTAATTTACGCTTCGAAAAAGATTACATAATCTTTGGATATTTCGAATCACTAAAAGTGGCTAGATTTCATTTCCAGGTCACTGCATATTATATACGCTCCAAAGATACATAGAGAGGCTAAAAAAAGTCATTAATTTGTTGGTTTTTCTTAGTGTTAGGGTTAGTGTTTACACCGTCCATATATTTTGAATTTAACGCGGAAAAGGTAACAATCGCCTAGAACTACATGGGTAGTGACGGATACTTGGAGGGCTTACTAAAGAAATCAAAATAGATCGTTTAACGTTTACATCTTTAGATCGAGAATAACGTTATTCCAACGTTTACATCTTTAGATCGAGAATAACGTTATTTGAACGGTTACATCTTTAGATCGAGAATAACGTTATTTCAACGTTTACATCTTTAGATCGAGAATAACGTTATTCCAACGTTTACATCTTTAGATCGAGAATAACGTTATTCCAACGTTTACATCTTTAGATCGAAAATAACGTTATTTTAACGTTTACATCTTTAGATCGTGAATAACGTTATTTGAACGGTTACATCTTAAGATCGAAAATAACGTTATTTCAACGTTTACATCTTTAGATCGAGAATAACGTTATTTGAACGGTTACATCTTTAGAGCAAGAATAACGTTATTTCAACGTGTACATCTTTAGATCGAGAATAACGTTATTCCAACGTTTACATCTTTAGATCGTGAATAACGTTATTCCAACGGTTACATCTTTAGATCGAGAATAACGTTATTTCAACATTTACATCTTAAGATCGAGAATAACGTTATTTGAACGGTTACATCTTTAGATCGAAAATACCGTTATTTCAACGTTGATATCTGAACAATACTTTGTATATTTATACTTTTTGGAGCCGTTGTATATTTTGGGGGCGGATACAGTTACCGGAAAAGGAAATCTACCCAATGTTAGCCATTTCTTTGAAAGATCTAGCAACCTTTAGCCATTCAAATTGCCAGTTCTCCTAAGCGCTTATATGCAAAGATTGCGCATAAAATTAGTGTCGTATCATACGCATTTGACAGTGTTTTTCTTTTTAGATTCAGTACTATATCGCTTGACTTGAAACAGAATCAAACGCTGCTGAATCCATTGTCTTTCCTGCTGGCCAGTACGTGACACTCATACTGGAAGAACCTGATGTGGTCAATAGTTAACGGTTCAATCTGGCAACCGATTGGTATTATGCTGTTCAGTTTGCAGCCTTACAGAAACAGAAAACAAAAACCGACTTACTTGTTATCCGCCTGTGGATTTTAAATCTTCCGATTGTTCCGAAGAAAATCCTAACTGATCATCTGTGTTTCCAAATTTTTGGATTGTAATGTTGATCGCACGAAGATTCCGATTCCGTTAGATAATCACTGAAAAAGACAGACAATTATTTATTACAATATTAAAGTAAAAATAATAATAAAGTCATTTTAATTTACATACCAACTTTTGTTGGTATAACATCGAAGATGTTGTTATGTTAATGATTCTTCAAAGTTATAGACAAATGTTGCTATGTTAATTACTCTTCTCTCAAAGTTATAGATAGAAGTTGATATGTTAATGACTCTTCTCAGAGTTATAGACAAAGGTTGATATGTTAATGACTCTTCTCAGAGTTATAGACAAAGGTTGGTATGTTAATGACTATTCTCAAGGTTATAGACAAAAGCTAGTATGTTAATGACTCTTCTCAGTGTTATAGACAAAGGTTGGTATGTTAATGACTCTCCTCAAAGTTATAGACAAAAGTTGTTATGTTAATGACTCTTCGCAAAGTTATAGACACAAGTTGGTATGTTAATGACTCTTCTCAAAGTTATAGACAAAAGTTGGTATGTTAATGACTCTTCTCAAAGTTATAGACAAAAAGTTGGTATGTTAATGACTCTTCTCAACGTAATAGAGAACAGTTGTTATGTTAATGACTCTCCTCAAAGTTATAGACAAATGTTGGTATGTTAATGACTCTTCGCAAAGTTATAGGGAAAAGTTGTTATGTTAATGACTCTTCCCAAAGTTATAGACAAGCTCATTTTAATTTAATTTAGTTTTAGCGTATTTCTTGACCTGACGCCGTTGGGAGGCTCAAATGTCAAACTAAGACCCATGCAACGTGCACAGGGTAAATATCATGCTAAACATCACCTGGAAATATTACAAAACAACACAATATATTAGAGAAACAACAGGTGTCAGAGATATCCTAGAGGCCACTAGGAAACTTAAATGGCAATGGGCTCGTCATGTTGTGGGGATGTCAGACAAACGCTGGTCATCGTGACTCACAGCCCCCCCCCCCGAGATCATAAGCAAAATTATGGCTGCAAAACAATAAGATGACGTGATGATTTGGACAAGCTCACAATGTATTGGTACTGTGACGCTCGGGAGAGAGAGAACTGGCAGACATTAGGGAATGCCTATGTCCAACAACGGTCTTTAAAATGATGATCGATGAAGACGCGCTTGAAAAACAAACTAACAAAATATTTCACTGCGTTAATTGTTCCGTAGAGAAGCTCAGAACGTCGAGGCTAGAACCGTAGAATTGGATGAAATGATCAAACAAGACATGGGTGTGGGGTCATACGTGTATGCGACTTGTACTTGGGTGAGACCGTAAATAGGATGGACATGGAGTCCCGGACAAACACTTTGAGCTTAGACAGAGCGTACAGATACTACGTTCTTATCCTAGGCAAGGGCCAGGGGGTGACAATTGAACCATAGGCAAACCGCACAGATATTCTGATCCTAGGTGGAAGTGCTGATTCATACATTAAAAATTTTTACGGCTGTTATGCTAGTATATAGATGCTGCTGCTGATGATGGTGGTGGTGAGATGATGATGATGATGATGATGATGAGGATGATGATGATGATGATGAGAAGAAGACGAGGAAGGAAATAAATAAGTAATTTAACTCTCAAAACCATAACAGCACACCAGTATTTTATCAACAATTCAAAAAACAAATAAATACATAAGCTTTATTTCATATTTTGCCCAAAATGCTAGGCACGCTATAGAATGCCTAGATCTCAACCTTTACCGGTAACCTATCTAGTTGTAGGTTTTACTCGAAGACAAAGAAAACAATGACTAACAAGACTGGCTGCTGCAGAGTCAAACTCCACTCCTACTTCTATTCCAATAGAAGATGATTACTGTAAATTTTGCATTGTATATATAAGACTTGTCTATTTCGGTCGGTTGGTAAGAGAGCCGCCTAGCAAGGGAAATGTTGATTTTATATATAGGTCAATCAGTGTAGAGTTTACTCCCCTAAATTTGGTGAGGGTTGTTCTTGTTACGGGGGGGGGGGCAAAACCAATTCCGAATTGGTCTGGAGTTTGATGAAAATAAAGTATTTTCTTGCGAACCAGAAATAAATAAACGACTGAATTAAGTTTGAAATTAGTGGTTAGAGAATTTGTTCAACTTTCTCAGAAGTCTTGAATTGGACCTCGGAAACAAAACCACGTCATGTGTCGATCCAGACAAACAGTATTTTCCCAGTTGAAGCGGGAAGAAAGCTATAAACGAGTGAAGCTCCGATACAGTTCACTGCGCCATCTCGCGGCTATTTTCACAACTAGGAGCAAATAACTGTGAGATGGCAGCTAAAATTGGTGAATTCAAAACTTTGGTTAAGGGAAATCAGTTTTATTTACTTGGGTCGGAAGAAGAAGGCGGGGAGGCGTATACGGGTATCTGTGTTAATTTTTATGTTTCATCCGATTCATTGTATAATTTCAAATGGAAAGATCCATGAGCGCAAATAGAAAACCGATAACTAGAGATCTGATCGAATTCTGTATTTCATCTCTGAACAGCTATTATAAGTTCACCGCTGGACAAAGGCCTTTCCCATCTCCTTCCATGACGACCTATCTTGTACTAACCTCTGCCACGTCTTACCGGCAATCTTTTCTATCTCGTCGCTCCATCTTGTGTCTGGTCTTTTCCTACTGCGTTTACTGTCCCATGGGCACCAATCTGTTAGTCTTTTCCCCCATCTATTGTCATTTATTCTTGCTAGGTCCATTTTTGCTGCTTAATTATTTGTATGATATCTTTCACTCTAGTCTTCTCTCTGATCCATATTGATATGTTTCTATCTCTTAGAGTTATCCTATCTTTGCTCTTTACATGGCTCTCTGTGCTATTCTCAGTTGGTTTTCAACTCGTTTAGTTAATTTCCATGTTTCGCATCTGTATGTCATGGCTGGTATTATGCAGCCGTTGTATACTTTACGCTTTAGGCATATTGGCAAGGAGCTCTTCAGTATGTATCTGTTCATACCAAATGCTTTCTTACCTATCGTTATGCGTCATTTTATTTCGCAGTCATGGTCTTTCTCTAACTTTATTACCTGTCCTATGTAGATGTATTCAATGGTATTGTTATTCAAATCTACTCCTAAAATCAAGAAATAAATTTATTATAATAATGAACAGTGTAATTTTTCCTTTTTGTTTCTCTGTCCGTAACAATGAACTCTTCCATATGTCCGCTCGGATAGTGTAATGGTCAGCATATCTGCCTCACACGCAGAATGTCCCGGGTTCGATTCCCGCGAAGAATGTGGAAAACTCTTCATCAGGACACATTTACCAGTGCCCTCATCAGCTAATTGAGTACACTCTAAGCTGTGTGATTAGGGTAGAAAAGAAAGAAAAACAGTAATGCTCATAGATCAGAATACTGCACGGGCATCACCTCCCCCAAATTGTTTTTTCCACTTAAAGGTAACATATTTGATGATAATAATATTTCCTACCCACCATTTGAAATAGTCTTAAGTTGTCGGAATTTCTTAGATGAAGCATTGTCAGTAATATTGATGTTTGACTAGTTTATCTTTCATCTTATTTGTGTTGCTTTTTATAGCAACGCACAGGTCGTTTTTACATTCTACGACCGTTAAGTAAGCAGCATGGATCAGAAAGGAAAAAGGAGAAATGGCATCCGACGGGATTTGAACTTGTATCTCGTATACGGCTACTTGCAATCAAAAAATAATAATCGACAACGCGTCATCTAAGAATTAAAACAAACTTTAAGACTTTCCATGTTACTACTACTTAGTGTAAACAAACGATATGGCGTGCGGACAATCGGATATTCAGAATATTTGCCTAAATGTCGCCTACTGCTAGGTCTCCGTGGCCTAATCGATAAGGTGCTGCCCATATCATGCATGCTCCTAAAAATACGGGATGCAAATTCAAACCTACTCCGAGGATATTGTCAAACTCCAGTACAAAGTCTGGAGTTGACTTTGTTTTCCCACCGTAACAAGAACAACAAGAACAATCCTCAACAAAATTAGGCGCGTAAACCGATACGTAAAATTCACATTCCCCTACCGTGATTTGAAGTCACGACCAACTGATTGCCAGGAGGCTGTCCTACTGACTGAGCTAAATTGACAAGTCTTAGATATTAACGAAAATGTATCATACAGATACGCGCGAGCTGATTTCATTCTAATAAATAAATACATTTAAACATAAAATATATATTCAAATGGTCCTTCGGACGATTGAACTCCTTCTTTTTATTTGTGTTCAATCGTCCGATGAACTATTTGAATATTAATGACCCTTCTCAAAACTATATAAAAAAAAATAGTTATAATGTTTTATTTCTTATATATACAATACAAAAGTTGCAGTAATCATCTTCAGTCGGAATAGAAGTTGGATTGGAGCGTGACACCGCAGCAACCAAGCTTGTTTATTTTATTTTTCATGCAATGATTATTTATTTTTGTTTCGGGCAGTTAACGGGGCTTAACTGGAAAAATCAATTGGAAACTATTAGTTTTAGTACAGAAACAACTGTTGACAAATATTTCCAAATGCTGTCAAAATTGTATAAACAACGTCGCGGGTTTTGAACAGAGTCTGTTCTTTCTCTTGTTCTAGTTATTAGTTCTGTGATAGATTTCTTATTTATTATATAAACAATACAGCAGTCGCATTAATGTTCTTAAGTCGGAATAGAAGTTGGAGTGGAGTTTGAATCAGCAGCAACCAGTCTTGTCCTTTTCTTTCTATTTCCAGTCGTTGCTTCACGACCATAGAATATGAAAACGAACTGGTCATTAATCCACTTCGACCGTCGTCGTGTGTCTTTGCTATCGCGATTGCCAGACCAATGCTCCTCAGGTAACTGAGTTGTCAGCGCCCATTAGAAGCGGGTGTTGTCAAAGGGAACGAATTTTGCTCGTAGCATTCGCAATTCTCAAAGGTTCACATACGACAGCGATAAAAGATCTCCTCGAATTAGGCTATCTGAACATTTAAGTGGATACTTTGGAATTGCAATATCAAATAAGTAGATCATGACCTTCAGTTCGATACTCAAATCAATACAGCTTTCCCCCACTATCCGAATGTAGAGCGTTCCTATAAAATATTTCGTAAGCCGAAATGGCGTGAACTGAAGAAGCAATTACCATTAATTTATATGGGAACATTTTTTGAGCGTTCCCAGACCTAAAAGTGGTGATGATGGTATGTTAGGCTGAGTCGTCGTAGGTTGGGTTGGGGAGAGGTACGGCAGACTAGAGTGTAGGAGAGAGAGTACGAGGGTGTTCGCTGCCTCTATAACGGCTCACTTCAAAATATTCTGAGCGCTATTTTCGTAAAAGCAATAAAGTAGCGTAAAGTGAACTTTCGATAAGCGGAAGAAACCTGCTATAGTTTTCTAACAGGAGAACCAGACATTTTACATTGGACTAGTAAATGTCCGTTGCTTTTGCTAACAGTATACTTAAAGCTGTGTTCTGTGTCAGTATGTTTACACAATAATTTTAAAAGTTAACGCAAAAATTCATTTTATGTTAAAATTGGAACAACTAAAAAGCTTAGACGTACACTGGTTGGCATCATTAGATTGCACTATGTGGGTTTGGTCACCTGTCGTAGCACATTGGTTAGTGGTTCTCAAACTTTATTGTGTGGTGGCACACTGAGAAATATATTAGACTTACGCGGCACACCAACTCCATTAAAATATTAATATGCATTGGTATTGCGGTGGAAGTATTTTACTGTTTGATCAACATCCCGCTTCCACATAGTAGTAACCTTTGAAGTAGTAATGAAGGATTGTACTGTTAGTCGATATATCGTTAAAAATGAAATGAATTAGATGGAAGCATTTCAGTAGTCAAACAACGAACATTTTATATCAGCAGACTGATATACGTACGCATCAACCCCTTTATCATTTCATATATTGCTAAAAAGGTTGAGATCTCACAAGATCTAGTGATGAAACCATTAGATTGGCAAGTCTGTGATGGGAGATAGACAGACATAATATCCGTACTGGATACGTTTCCGGCTCAAAATATATGTCTGCGAGATATTGTTAACTAAAACTCTTGTATTCATTCTTTATTAAACTTGAAACAACTAAAAAGCTTAGACGTACACTGATGGGTTTTAGCTTTATTGTCATTAGATTAGATTGCTTACAGTGGGTTCTGGTCATAATCCTGAATGGAGAAAAATCTGATATAGAAATTCTTTTCATTCATTATATAAAAATGAAGTTCGATATTCATTGAGATGTTATAGAATTTTTAAAAAGAGTGTGCGTGTGTGGTGGTGGGGCTCTCATTCTTTTTTCAAAGTAACCTTTTCATATGTAATTTCAGTAATCAGGAAGTAAATACCGAATGTCTCATTAAATTGATTTGGGATTTGTACAGAAGAAAACTTTTCCCGTGTTTCTTTCTTTGTTACCATAGAAAGAGTGACGGACAGAGAGATGGACACATCGCAAATTATAATATAGATTGCTAAAAACAATTATAATATAGATTGCTAAAAACAATTATAATATAGATTGCTAAAAACAATTATAATATAGATAATATAGATTGCTAAAAACAATTATAATATAGATAATATAGATTGCTAAAAACAATTATAATATAGATTGATAAAAACAATTATAATATAGATAATATAGATTGCTAAAAACTAATCACCGATCGGATTGCTTCTTGGTGTTTGACTTCAAATTGATGGGGATTAGGACCAAAATATAACCAATGCTTTAAATATATGCTTGCAGAAAAGAAACAGAGAAAAATGAACTTTTAAAAAGAGATGGGAAAATATTTAAGGGGGGTCATTATGAGAAAGAGAAACAATGCGACGCTTAAGAGGGTTAGGGATTTAGTTAACGGTTGGTTGGCGAGAGGGATTGTTTCGGATTTAATGGGATCGGTGATCGGTGAACTGAGTTCAAACTAAGGACAGTTTGCGTTCACTTTGCATTAATACCCTCGAGAAAGGCATGAATCCATCACTCCATCCCCAACTATGGGTAAATAGCATGACCGTCTGGGCTATTTAGCCTCCGGACAACTCGGGGTGAATTATATTAAATTATTGAAATAAAGAATAAAAGGAACAGTGACCAACGTCTTTTGGCACCATGCCGTGTTGGGAGTGATCAATTAAGAAATTGGAATAAAAGGGTGATCAATTATTTCTCTTGAATTTTGTTAGGCAGTGATCACTAAAAAAAGTCAGAATTAAAATAAAACAAGCGGACGCAAACTAGGAATCAGATTAACATAAACTTACATTGCAAATTGAACCCCCCCACACACACACACACTATGTGCGGGGAATTTTCAAAAACATAAAAGTGTTTTTTCTAGACATAATAAGATTTAGATGTTGAGATTTACAGCCGTCTAGCCTCATTGATGCAGCCTGTGCGCATGCTACAGACAAACATATATACATACATATCCAGCCAGTCTGCCGGACCAACTGAAGAAACCTATGTTGACAGTTTTGGTTGATAGTTTCTAACATAAACACGTATGGACGAAAGAACGCGACCATTGTCTCAACCACCGCAAGACACCTTGGGTACAAATAGAAGAGGAACACATAGTCCCATTGTCCTTGGCGTACGAGGTTTAGAGGGTGGAGTATTTCTCACCACTACAAAAAGTCGATGTTCGAGTCTTGGTAAAAAACAGGATTTCAAATGCTTATTTTCAAAGCAGGCAGTCTCCACTTCGAAGATTGGCGCAACACAGTCTTCCAACTACCGTCCATCTCATTTGGCCTTGTGTCCTACTAAGGTAATAAATATCAAGGGGGACTATTATGCAGAGAGATTTTCATTATTAGGGGAAACTTTTCAGCAGAAATTCTTTCAACAGTGAAATAAATGTAAAATAGGTAATCGAGAGAAACATATAGATTCATATATATATATAAATATATATATATATATATATATATA
>VCCN01003051.1:302207-313397 GCA_006491835.1 Architeuthis dux | reverse complement strand
GTTGTTGAAAATATTTAATTTGAGTGCTCGTCATATGAAAAGGTTAATTTTATAATTACGAGACGGCCTAATCATGTACATAAAGAAAGAAACGAGCACCGTACGGGGATCGAACACGCGTCCACCTTATATGCAGGCTCTGCTCTTACCACTGAAATAAAGGCACCCACATGGAAGGCAGGAGCTCTGAAACGTACACATCGTTCATTTCTCTCTTTCACGATCGTTTTTATGGCACGAATATACTTGTGATTCCCTATGCCGACGGTATGAAATTCAGAGAATGGAACATTTTGTATCCGACAGAATATGATAATTATAAAGATATATGACTCATGATAATTATAAAGACACAAGACTCAATATTTCAAAGAATTTGTTTACCTTTGATTGAAAACACCATGGTTTCAAGAAACATGCACTTCCAAGAGTTTCAACAAAATCCATACACAATATAGAATGATCTAATAAATAGATTCTGGACTTTTACATTTACGAAAAAGAAGTCTGTATCGTATAAATAAGGTCGTCTCTACAAGAAGAACATAAATATACATCGCCGATTTCTAGTCTTATGGCAGGACGAAGGTGATTATGTAACAGTAATATGAGGAGAAAACCTCTGCTTTTTTCAAAGGGTTTTGAATGGAACCTTTTTGAATGAAACAATGACTTTGAATGGAACCTTTTTGAATGAAAGAATTACTTTGAATGGAACCTTTTTGAATGAAACAATGACTTTGAATGGAACCTTTTTGAATGAAACAATGACTTTGAATGAAACCTTTTTGAATGAAACAATGACTTTGAATGAAAGCTTTTTCAATGAAACAATGGCTTTGAATGAAACCTAGGAAACCTATTAAACGGATGAATGAAACAATGACTTTGAATAAAACCTTTTTGAATGAAACAATGACTTTGAATGAAACCTCTGAAACGGTTGAATGAAACAGTGACGTTAAATGAAACCTTTTTGAAGGAAACAATGACTTTGAATGAAACCTTTTTGAATGAAACACTGACTTTGAACGAAACAATGACTTTGAACGAAACCTTTTTGAATGAAACAATGACTTTGAATGAAACGTATGAAACCTATGAAACGGTTGAATGAAACAATGACGTTGAATGAAACCTTTTTGAATGAAACAGTGACTTTGAATGAAACGTTTTTGAATGAAACAATGACTTTGAACGAAACCTTTTTGAATGAAACAATGACTTTGAATGAAACGTATGAAACTTATGAAACGGTTGAATGAAACAATGACGTTGAATGAAACCTTTTGGAATGAAACAGTGACTTTGAATGAAACCTTTTTGAATGAAACAATGACTCTGAACGAAACCTTTTTGAATGAAACAATGACTTTGAATGTAACCTATTAAAACTATGAAACGGTTGAATGAAACAATGACGTTTAATGAAACCTTTTTAAATGAAACAATGTCTTTGAATGAAACCTCTTTGAATGAAACAATGACTTTGAATGAAACCCACGAAACGGTTGAATGAAACATTGACTTTGAATGAAACCTTTTTGAAGGAAACAATGACTTTGAATGAAACCTTTTTGTATGAAACAATGACTGTGAATGAAACCTATGAAACCTATAAAACGGTTGAATGAAACATTGACGTTGAATGAAACAATGACTTTGAATGAAACCTTTTGGTATGAAACACTGACTTTGAATGAAACCTATGAAACCTATGAAACGGTTGAATGAAACAATGACGTTGAATGAAATTATTTGAATGAAACAATGACTTTTTGAATGAAAGGTTTTGAAACCTTTAAATGAAACCTTTTTAAATGAAACTTTTTTGAAACCTTTGTTTTCAAGAGGTTTTGGAAGCGTTTATGATAGGCATTTTTTTCAATTGACAATAATTATCGGCCTCCCCACGAGAATGTGACGCAAGGTTTGAGTCTAAAGTGTGGGGGTAGGCTCACGCCTACGCGTGGGTGGTTCCAGTAACTTTCCAATTCCCTACCCATTTAATTACAATGGAAAAGAGCAGCCGGGGTGGCGGGCTAGACTGGACACCTTTTGCTTTCTGGGGCGACAGGGAAATCCTGTACCGGGTAAGACCGCATCATATGAATACGGTCACCTCTACAACATACATGAAGAGCATGAACATACATTGCTAGTGTATATTCTTATGACAGGACACAAATGAAGATATAACAGTGGTCGTCAAGAAGTTTCTGAAATGAGAAATTATCATTATTATACACTGATTTACTTGGACTAGTATCTTCATTTTGGTTGTTATAGTCACCTCGTCTAGGCCGTTGTATCCTCCGACCTTCTTTAGGTGTTTGTCGTAGTCGGTAACCTGATACGAGATATCCCATGATATGGACAAAGGAATGAGACCAATCTCAGAAATTCGGACAAAACGTTTGCAGTGTCATCGCAGGCTTTTTGAAACAGCTTGTAATGAGCCTTAATTACAGTTGAAAAGTCACTGAAGGTCCCCATCCTGGCATGCCCAGTCGTCAGAATCCCCCTCTCGGCCTCGCTGATGTAGTCCAGAGGAAAGCCGGGAGCGATACGTCTAGCATGAGCCGGAAAGACGTCAAATTGGGCCTCAAACTCCCCTAATGGAGCTCCACTCCCTGGTTTGGAATCAGAGTTGTCCTTCTCCTAGACTGGTTTGGAATCAGAGTTGTCCTTCTCCTAGACTGGTTTGGAATCAGAGTTGTCTTTCTCCTAGACTGGTTTGGAATCAGAGTTGTCCTTCTCCTAGACTGGTTTGGAATCAGAGTTGTCCTTCTCCTAGACTGGTTTGGAATCAGAGTTGTCCTTCTCCTAGACTGGTTTGGAATCAGAGTTGTCCTTCTCCTAGACTGGTTTGGAATCAGAGTTGTCTTTCTCCTAGACTGGTTTGGAATCAGAGTTGTCCTTCTCCTAGACTGGTTTGGAATCAGAGTTGTCCGTCTCCTAGACTGGTTTGGAATCAGAGTTGTCCTTCTCCTAGACTGGTTTGGAATCAGAGTTGTCCTTCTCCTAGATTGGTTGCCTTCTCAAGGCTAAAGAGCCCAATCTTCTGCTATTTTACCCAAAACCGGGGGAACTTTGTCACGTGAAGTGTTTTCTCCACTCTTAGCTGGATACCGAGAATTACACCATCCGAGCGGACAGATCTAATTGTGGACCTCCATTTATATCTGTTTCCATCGGTTTCCTTGGATGACTACCTGTATGACAACTTATGATCATTACGAAATAAAAGAGGCAAAATAGTGTCTTAGAAGAATAGATTCTTCTGCATACAGAAATTGATGGAATGGTTCGTATTAAAAGACGACGACCGAGACTGACAAGGCGATAGACAAGAACATCCGCGTGGATAACAAGGAATTTCCGTTGAATTATTTTGGTGATAGTAGAAATGAGGAAGAATTCAGCCAAAACGGGTAATCAGAAATAGAAAGATCAGAAGACACTAATATAGTCAGAGATAGATAGATAGATAGATAGATAGATAGATAATGTGCAGGCTGGAATAGATAGATAGATAGATAGATAATGTGCAGGCTGGAATAGATAAATAGATAGATATATAGATAGATAGATAGATAGATAGATAGATAGATAATGTGCAGGCTGGAATAGATAGATAGATAGATATATAGATAGATAGATGGATAGATAGATATATCTGGTTAGTTACTGTCATATGACCAACGTTTTTTTGCAGCATGCCTTACTGTGGGTGATCAATTAATAAATTGGAAAAGGGGGTGATCAATGAATAAGTTACATCTCTCGCATTTTCTGCCGGACACAAACCAAGGGAGCAATTTAGCATGAACTTAGATTGTAAATTGAACACGCCACTAAATACTTATTTTGTGAGTGAATTCTCAAAAAACAAAAAGGTTTTTTTTTTCCTAGGCATAATAAGGAGTAAATGTGCAGCCATCTATCTCCACTGGTGCGGCCTGTACGCGCGACACATATAGCGAGCGAGCTAGCCAGAATCACTTAAAAACTGAAGAATCGTTGACTTTTTAATAGATAGTAAAAGTAGTAACAAATCTAGTAATACGTTGACTGTTATATCCAGAGCAGTCATGCAAGTTTAAATCTAGCTTTGTACAAGTGCGCAGGCGTGGATCCAAGGGGTATCCAGGGGCCCAGATCCCTTCTGCTTGGGTAAAACACAACGAAGATTATTTTAAATATCTAGATAAAGAAATGTTATAAATAAAAAATAAAAATACTCCCAAGTAATCATGCACTAGCTATAAAAAAACATTATATCCATTGTCTAATTAGACGGTTTGTGTAAGAAGAGATTGTTACAATATGGGGTAGAGAGAGACCGTTAATGAATGTATATATATATATATATATATATATATGTACCTCTGCGGGTATATATGTATGGCTACACTGTGTCGGGGTTTTCCCACGCTGACCAGGTGAAGTGGGGGAGCAACACACACACACATGATAATTGGACTGTACAGATGATCATTTCATCCAGCCAAAATATTCAAATATCTGCGTTTGGTCAGCCAAAATCGGCCCCTGCTGAGAAGGCAAAGGGTCTGTTATCATTGTGGGTTTGTAGACTGATAGCCCTAGCTACCATATGATGAATGAGATTCTGACCTTGTGTAGCCAAGTAGAACAGTTTTGTCGGCTAATGAGATTTTCTAGTTCTTAGCAGTTCTATACAACAGTAGGACCATACGCCTACTCAAAATTATAGTGCTTATGTATTCGGAAAGTTTTTAAATCGGAGTGAAGCATGTTTGGAAAGAAAATAACTTTTGATTTGTTGATAAGAAAATTTCGACTTAATTGATTCAATATATTTTTCACGCGATCGTGAAATGTTTAGTATTCGTTTGGACAGCTGACATGTTCTTTTTTAATGATTAAATAAAATCCAGAGTCAATTAGGCTCAATTCACAGTTGCTAATTAATTTCACACTTTTCCCATTTTTCAATGATTTGTGATCATTAGAAAAAAAATTCCAGATCAATATAACTTTCGATAATATTTTCTAAATTACTTAATATCCTATAAAATAAATATCGACAAGCAGTAGACAGTAAAACACAGCGAGTTATTACTGAAAATATTAACTCCGAAACTTTAATTGAAAACTAAGAATTAGATGGGACGGGAGGTTATATCGCTTATATCACTTTATCATCAATGTTGTATCGACTGGTTTCTGTGTCAGCTCTATTTTGTTAAACTTGTCTTTCAACCCTCACCAAATTTAGTGGAGTAAGCTCTTCACTGTTTGTCTGTGCCGTACGTTACACCAATCCGATATGCAAAATTAACATTCCCCTACCATGATTTAAAATGACGACCAAGTGATTGGTAGCCGGCTCTCTTACCGCATGAGCGAAACTGACAAGTCTTATATATCCACGAATGTATTTATTATATATACAATACAAAGGTTGTAGTAATCATCTTCAGTTGGGATAGATATAGGAGTGGAGTTTGACTCTGCAGCAACCAGGCTTGTTATTGTACTAGTTCATCCTCATGAACAAAGTTCACATATATATTTGATTTTCTATGAAATGTTTTTTTAAAAAGAAACTGCTAAACTTGTTTCAGTGAAAGAGCCCATTGTTTCAAATACTAGATAGGAGATATTTTTCTTATATAAACAATACAAAAGTTACAATAACCTTTTTCAGTAGGAATAGAAGTAGGGGTTGGGTTTGACCCTGCAGCAGCTAGGCTTGTTATAATCCTGACTGGCCGAATCTTCTATTTGTGTCCTTGTTGTCTCTGGTCACACAGAGTAACAAATAACTTCTGGTTACTTGAACTGTTACTCAGTTCACGATGTGTCACTCAACTCGTGCCTCGTTGCCATTTAAGGTGCTCCATTAAAAGATGGTGGCTTTCAAAGAAGAGAATCAGTATATTAAGCTTTGTGTTCAATTCATAACTATGTTTTATCCACGAAAAGATAAAAATGTCTCAAGAAGAGTTAACCCTTGTGCATCAGCGTTATTTATTTGCCTCCCTACGAGGGAAAATATGATACAATGGCGGTTTGATCTATGTCTGACTTTCTTAGATCAGGAATTACAACATTGGCGATTGAAAGAATCATCGCAGATAGAAGGCTTTGATAACATATCCAGTAGCCCTAGCATAGAATTGCTTTTGATCAAGAAGGAACAGACGTTATGTTTAAGGCTCCAGAAACACACAACCACTACGGGACAATGGCCTAGTAGATATACGGGCTGGTTAAGTGTTAGTTTACCTGGTGGTCGTGAGTTCAATCCGTTGTTCGGGAATTGAATCCAGCGCAATGAGCAGAAGCTGCGTCACAAAGACGATTTAAAATAAAGGTTGAAATAACAGAAGAATGGTCTAATGCGAGATATCGCCTAGCATGAACAGCTGGATGAGAACAGTCTACTCTCGAATACGGATACGAAAGACACTTGAAGAAGAAGGGAGGTTACAGCGGCCAAAACGTTGTGACTATAACAACACAAATGGGGGAAATAATTCGAATAGATCAGTCATAATGATGTGGGTTTAATGAGAGACCCTACACACATGTGTATGTGATGTGTCAAAAGGTGCCCAGTCTCTGTGGCCAATTCCGCAATCATCAGCGTTTGCCAACCGACGCTGAACAGTTCGCACTGTAGGAGTGTTCACTCCACTATTATGATTGGTGACGAGACGAGACCGTTCCCAGCCAGAAGGCCAGAGAGTGTTTAATAAAGCCATCGCACAAAATGGAGAAAGAAAACATCTACATGATGATTCGACTTGTTTATATGCACGACCGATACGATTTCTGACTAGAAAGATAGGAGTCAACCACAGTCCACAGGAACTAAAGCAATATGGTATTTAAGCTCAAAGAGTAATATCAACCATGATGACCCTTTAAAGAAATATATCACACGATCTGCAGGACGTGAACCCAGTCACATACCTTCTTTATCACACATTTCAAGGATAGCTACATAGCAGGTTCTGAAATTTGTCAAAAGGTATAGCACAGCTGAGCTATGCTGGTTGAAAAGAATCTCTGTAAAACTGATAACATGGTAAATAGAAACGTTTCATAAACATGATATAACGCGTCAACAGAGTTTGTGCAAAATAGGATTGCTGTGACAATTGGCGATAGACACTTTCGTGGCATCGGTTAAATTGCTCCGTGTTCTCCTCGTAAATCACAAAGTCCTAATCTCTATTAAGTCTAACTATCCATTCCACAACAACTACAAAATCATAGAATTCAAATTTACTATTATCAGAAGAAATGTACAAAACTTACGAAAACGTATCTTTCGTTTGTGACTTTGACCAATGTGTGAACATATAAAAACACTAATGGCCAAATAAAAAGATAGATTTAAAAATAACAACTGCAAAATGCTGTTTCGACATCTCGGAATGAAACTAAACATGTCTTGAATTGCTCAGATGTCATCGATTTAGGCCTTTATGAAATGGCAATTGACGTCAGCATCCATTTCAGAGATGTTGTAACGTCACTAGCAAAAGTACCCGTAAGAAATGAGCGATTTATTTACGTATGGATCGTCACATCAGCCTAGAAATCAGAATATATGTGCTCTCTTCTAAAGATCAACGTGTCGCTCCCCGGCCCATCAGTGTAGTATATGTGTGCCCATTAAAAGGGTAACACTCGCAATATATATATATACATATATATATAGCACATGAAAAAATAAAACGCCCACAAAAAGAACTAGGCACCCATTGGACAACCCGAAGCAGCCAATTACGGACATAAAAGAATTTCACCATTAATAATGAACCTATATTAGAAATTAACTAAACAATGGTAATTGTTCATCTGATGATCGAATTCCCCTGAAATCATCTGTACAGGTTGTTATGAAGCAATAAATATTTTCCTACTATATATATATATATATATATATATGCATGTTTGGTTAAATGCGACGGACAAGGAAAACCTTTTCACTTTTTTGGTTAATTTTGTTGTTGACGCACAAGAGAACGTATGTTCGGATGCAATAACTCGTATTTAACCAAACATGCATTAATGAAGGATTACTACCCAAATACACAATATATATATATATATATATATATATATATAGTGAGACGTACTGTTGGATTACTCCTCTCAACCAGCTCGGGCATCTGCACAAACAGTATGTCTCGCATCTGCTTCAATGGCGTGTATCGAACATGTGCTTCAATCAGCACAGGCAGCAATACTCCCCTGAATGCGCAGCATACCTCTTCAGCCAGCTTGGGCATCTGCTTTTAGTGGAGAGTCCAGGACCTGAGTATCAACGAAGATTTAGAGAAAAATGAAATCAGAAACTGAAAATGTCCACCTACTCAAAGTAACAATATAACAAAGCTCAGATACCTGATATACACAGCTGTAAGAATGATGACGATACAGTTTGTTAACCAGAGGAAAAGCACGAGTAACAGAAATAACAAACTAGCTTGGAAAATCAGATTAGAAAGACAGATCTTGGTTTTTGGTCACTTTTTATGGGTCTCATTGATCGGCTCATTTTCGAAGAAAAAAAATAAAATTGGCTTTCGATTTTACTTGAAAGGATTCTTTACTTTTAGAGTAAATTTCTAGTCATGTGACTTCTATGAGCAAAGGTTCAAGGACTTTAAATCCACAGAGAATATTCTTCATTAGTTCGAATCCTGGCCTCGGCAGTTAATTTTGTAAAATAATCACGAGAAAAACTCCTCATCAGTGTTGGTGACTTATATTCTCGTTAGTCATACACCATAGACAAGCAAGAAAGGGTGAGGGCGATGCTGTGTATTTTGACTGCCCTCTAACATAATTAATGTACGTGCTCTTTCTCCATGTGCCATATCCCCTCAGGACGTTGGCGGTTATGGCTCTCCACAGCTTTAAACAATGCATTACCATGATCGTTCGGGGGCGGGGGTAGTGGAGTGGTTCCTCTTTGCCTTCTACATGGTTTTGAATTATTGTCCTTCACCTAGTCCGGTTGTCAACCATGGCTTGAAAGCCTAGTCTGCCTTGCTATTTTACCCATACCTTGGACAAAAGGAGATGGATTCATGCCTTTCCCAAGGACATTAGCACCAACCAGCATGTGTTACGATCTCTAAAATGAGGATTAGCGCACGGATTTGAAAATGACTATTTGCTCCTTACCGCTAACTGTTAATGATTATGGTGTAGTTACTGGCGTTTCACTAAGAAGCAGAGTCAATTAATCTAACGACAGCCGTTCACCTTCAACTTCCTATTCCCGCCCTTAAATAACGCCAATTTTCCCATCGATACATGAAACTCCAACGATCAGGACAAGGGGTATCTGCTATTCGTAACAACCAGCTCACTAGAGTCTCAATTGACTCATTATCTATGACCGAATCTATTCATTAATCAAGGCGGTTGGCACCAGTGCTCGTGAGGGTGGGGGTGGCGAGGACAACGAGGTCGGCGGCGGGGGCATTGGTTTAATGACTTTGCTTGTGACAGACATTTTGGCTGGGGACTTAAATGATGACAGTAATAAAGATGCTTGTGATTATAGTCATTTAATAAACTTTTCCTAAACTGGCACAGGGCAACAGTAAAGGGGCATCCAATGAGAATCGAACGCTAGAAAATTTGTCTATGAGACGAACTTACTAAGAACCGCGGGATTGGTGATGGTCAGTGATAAATGAATTATGAGGGTAACATTAATAGCTTTGCTGGGGATAATGTGTAACGAAATGCACCCAGATCGTATTACCGGTAGCCGTTGAGAGGGGCCCAGATTTGAAAATAAGGGGGAGCTGTGTTAAACTGCGTACGTGAAAAAAGCTGGACAGATCGTATTACCGGTAGCCGTTAAAAGGGGCTGAGATTTTAAAATAGGAGGCTGTTGAGATCTGAAGCGGTTAGCAACAGGTGGCACAAATTGGCTCCCTGCCCGTCATGGGTGAGGGAGGAGAGAGCCGGTTAGAAGCAGTTAGAGTTTGAGATTTGAATCCGGCGACGTAGTTGGCTTCTTTCACCCGGACGGGTGGAAGAAGGAGGCACAACCCTTGATATTCTTAGTAGTAACTCAGAAAAGTAACCAACTCATTTAGAGAACTAAATGAAACAGAATTTCCGTACCTCGAAGCTACCCGCGAACCGGCCCAGAAAAGAGCCTTTTCTCCGAAATTAATTTCCCTTTACATAAAGTTCAGCTCCCATCAACAGACCCGTCATCATCTTCTCTCTCTCTCTCTCTCTCTCTCTCTCTCTCTCTCACTCATCATCTCTTTCTCTCTCGGCGCGAAGAAGTAGTACAACCGGCGTTATACTACAACTGATCATGATAATGAGGGTGGAAATAGAATTGGTTTACAAGGAAACGACAGCAAGTAGAATAAGTACGCGTTTTTTAATTTCAGATCCAATGTAAATAGTGATATACTTTGTTATTAGGGGAAGGTTTTGAACCCTTAACAGGTATTGCGTCTAGCTTAGATTCGGACATAATGCTGCTGATAACTCCAACAAAGCATCTGGTGTGAACACTCATACAGTGCGAAATGTTCAGCGTTGGTTAATTGGTTTAAGTGTGGAAATATGGATACAAATAATAAACCCCAAGGGACACCGAAACCTGTTCTTAATACTGAAGAATTATCAACGGCAGTGGCCATCGATCCACAGGCAATGGTCCAAGCACTTCCTAGAGTCTTCAGGACTCCAGCAGCGACCATATCATGTCATCTAAAGGCAATAGGATGGTTGGAAAGTTGGAAAATGGGTCCCACATGGATTGAATGAAATGCTCTATGACAGTTACAGACCCCACAGCTCTCGGCTGAGTGTGCTTAGAGAATAGGGATATGAAGTATTGCAGCGTCCTCCACATTGACCTGACAATTTATCCAACAGAGTATTATCTTATTTTAATTACATTTTACTAGTATTTACCTTTATCTTAATTTCAGTTATTTTTAGATACAACTTTAAAGTAGCAACGAATAACTGCGCGGTCGGGTGATAACGAATAAGCCTACGGTGAGAATTGAACTCACACCCTCGCTTCTCACCGAAGGCCTATTCTTTATTATCAGACCGCGCTGTTATTCGTTGCCACAGAAACAACGGCCCAGCTTTAAAGTTGTATATAAAAACAACTGAAATTAAGATGATGGT
>VCCN01003051.1:85214-100067 GCA_006491835.1 Architeuthis dux | reverse complement strand
ATATATATATATATATATACTGAAAGAGTAAATTAGAATTATGAAATTAATACTATGTATTTCACCTATTTTATAATTAATTTTTGTTTAAACCGTATATGAAATATATGGATACACATTGCCTTTTATATACGTGTATAATAGAGATTTGCATTGCAGTTAGTTTGGAGAATATATGGATACACATTGTATTTTATATAGGTGGATAATCGAGATTTGCATTACAGTGATCTTGGAGAATATATGGATACACATTGCATTTTAGATACGTTGATAATTATGCCATTATGAAAGGTTGCCGGTAGCCTACCTTATCTGCGAAGACTACCAATTTTAATGGTTATTTTTTCTTCGTAACACATCCATAAGCAACTTTTTTGGCAGGGAGCAAGCAGAAAAGAAAATTACCCCCACCCTCCTACTATGACCATCAAACTGTGTGTGGTTACTAATGGAACACTGGAGCATGTTTTCCGCATATTAGTCTCCAATAGAAAACTTTAATAAAAAAGGTAATGTGGGGTCTGCGTTTGCAGTCTTCCCGATTATAATGATCTGTTATATCTATCTGTCTATCTATATAATAGTAAAAGTCTGATTCTGCTTATCTGTGACCTTCATGTAGCCAAAATGGTACATTTAGCCAGCGGTATAGAAGTGATGGAGGGGTGAGACAGAAACGACAAGACGTGGCAGAGGTTAGCACAATCTAGGTCGTCCTGAAAGGAAATGGGAAAGGTCTTTGTCCAGCAGTGGACTCATGACGGATGATGATGATAGAATTGAGGTATCACTAAAAAACAATTTTGATCTCTTGTTAGGGCTAAAGTCTTCTGCAGGAACTTGCTGCAAATTCCACCTGTAAGACGGGTACTTCAGCTAGTCTTATCTAAATAAGCGTTGCCGATTCAATATCGATTGAATGTGCAAATGTTACAGGCTGTTATGCAACATTCTATTGAACGCGTCCTCTGCATCTGAATACTGTGTGACTTAAAAAAAAGGTCACATGAAATTATTTTTTTCCCTTCTTTATCGGACTTTTATGTCTTTAATTGGCACCCATCGATGTCCTTTCTAGCAAAATCGCCAACAGATTTTCGTTCAACTTTGCTATTTCTACTTCGAGACATACAAATTGAAAGGCTTACCACAGCTGAGGTGCGAGTGGCCGAGCAGTTAACTCAGGCTGTGACAGTTAGCGCCCACTTCACGCGAATGCCCTTAGTAAAGGAATCCATCTATCTCTTCTCCCTGCCAACACGTCATGGGCCAGCGTTGCTGGGTAAGGCCCATTACACCCCGCACACGTCTTACACTCACTATGTCCAACAACGGACCTTAAAAGTGAGTTTCAAAAAGTTGGGATATACATCTTCCAATATAAATTCTACTTTTGGAACACGTCCCTCCACCTCCATCTCCCTTCCCCATCCCCTTTTATCACCTCCTCCCCCTTTCACCACCTGCTACCTCCCCTCTCAGTTCCCTTGTTTACTGGAAGTGGCAAACGAACCAACAGGCTCCACCAGAACTTTTCAATTACAAAGACAAAAGAATCGATGCCAATGAACTACTCTGCTACTGCGAACAATACAAAGAGACACTTTCAATGAAGCGCTTCCAGTTTTGGGCCCTGAAGCAAAATACTGTCTAGCTCGTTCGCGGCAGTGGGGCATTCCCTCGGGCTGCAACTCCCCATTGCACTAAGAGCGGTAAGGCCAGTGTCAATCCGAGGCGTCCAAGAGGGAAGTGCTGAGGGAACTAGACAATTACTGGCATTGCCCAAATGTATGCATGCATTAAACTCGACTTTGTGGGGAGGCGAATAAATACGGCTTCCGGATTTTTGTAGTGAGGCTTTTTGTAGTGAGGTTGGATGGGAGTGACGTTGACGATAAGCAGCCAGTCTCGTTACCACAGGTGGACCTTGCAGACCTTCATGTTAGCTAAGAGACTTCAGTTAAGAATGGTAATCGTTGACGGTATAAGTGTTCACTTAACGGAGACAACACTGGAAGTTAGCAAAATACCTTTCTTTTGACGCTTGAAAATTAATACTATTGAGTTCTTCAGTATAAATATCCTGAATTTGGGGTAATTGTTTTCCTTTAACTTGAAAAGCATTTTTTTCCCACCCTCTTTAACATTTTCAAAACACTACATCTGTCAGTGTAATTCTGTTATATTCATCAAGAAGCAGAACAGTTGACCTCGAAGCTACAATTCTAATGAATCTTCCATGAAGCCATCAGGATGTCAAGTTTTGTGGTCTGTTGACGTTCAGTGTGTCACTTTTTCGCTAATTTCTTTTCAGTCAAATCTTGAATAGAAGTTACTGACATTCATTTGTTGCACCTTTAAAGAATGGGGAAAACACTAATTGCACTACATAGCATTATTTGCTTGTTTCAGCATTGATCAACCCCAACGAAAGTTAAAATGGTTTGGATACTTAACATTTTCGGTGCTTTCTACGATGATTTTCGTGGGTAGCATTCCTGGGTGGTGGGGGTCACAACTGCTAAATGCAAAGTACAAACAGAGCAAAAGTGATTATAGGAAATTTGGCTTAGAAAGGTCTTCCCAGAAAGTAGGTCACCGTGGGATTGGCACAGCTTTGGGTAACGGGTGGTTTTGCTGTTCGCGGATTGGCAGAGCGGGAGCAAAGGGAAACATTTGAATTTTTTGTGGGGGGGGGGTGAAGAGAGTAGCCGCTGGCTGACCACGAGGGTGGACGTTTGGCAGCAATTGACGAACGTACGATGAAGAGAGATCACACGAGATAGAAGGAGGGTGCGAGGGGTAGATGTAGAAAACAGTAATTCGCTTTGTATCTTCGCATTTCTATCGGGCATTTTATAAAAACTGCAAATAAATCGAATTCCTATAGCACCTATTTTTCGCATTGCCTCGTTATCTTTAGATATGACCCATCTTCCCATTTTCACTTGAGACCAGAAAATCTGGCGGACTCAAATAAGAACCAACGACTGCAGCCTCGTTAGGTACCGGAGTTTCCACAATGCTATTTTGACGGTGTACCACACGGGTGCATTGTTACAAATACAAAGATCGTCGTTTTTCTAGCAGTAATTTATTTCCTATACTTCCTTGGTATAACTATACATTATTATTAACATTATTATTTTAACTTCAGATTACAATAATATTAATAGTACCTAACAATGTTTTTTCACTCATTTATGAACAACTAATGATGAACGAATACAGAATCCGCAAATTTACCCTCTGAGGGTAAATTTAGCCCTGGTTAGGAACCCCTGTCATAAAGAATTTCGGTGGCTAAAGATCCTGTTATAAAAACTTGTCCTCCAACTCTGAATTGAAACATTTGGCAGACGACATTCACAACGAAAGGAAAATCGATTATCTTCAAGCGAAATGCAATGTGAAGCCATTGTAACACCCGGTTTAGCTATTCTGACAGGGGGTGTCGATGGCCGAGTGGTTAGCGGCCACGGACAGTGGAATCGACGAGACAAATTCAAACACCGACTGGGACAATATGCGTTCGTTTTGCACTAATGCCATTGGGAAATACATGAATCCATCTCTCCTCACCTCAGCTATTAGTAAAGAGCAGGTGAAGTGAGTGCCGCCACTTCGGGTACTTGTCAAATCCAAGTCTGTTTTCACATATCTTAACCCATAAGAACCCAGACCAACTTCTACTTGAAGGAACAGGATTCTGGGTAGACAACTTGACACACAGTCACGTGACTGCACCAGGATGTTCAGTAGATTTCACATAGTACACTTCATGAGTTAGAATCAAGGATAAAATATAATAGTATATAAGAGACTGTGCAGATCAATTAAACTGTATGTGACACTGGTGTCACCGTGGGTTCTTATGGGTTAAGCAACGAAGTCTAGCATGAGGCAAAGAAGCTGGAAAGGCTTCGTCGTAGACAGCGTAAGGGAATTGTTATTATCATTGTTGTTGTTGTTGTTGTTGTTGTCGTCGTCGTCGTCGTCGTCGTCAAACTTTCCTATGTAACAAGAACAATAACAATCCTCACCAAAAATAGGTGAAGAGAACTGACATACAAAATCAGCATTTCACTACCGAGATTTCAACTCGCGATCAAGTGATTTCTAGCCTGGCGTGTTACCACCTGCGCTAAACTGACAAGTCTTATATACCTCTAAAATGTATAGTAGAATTACGCAAGGAAATAGAAGTAGAGGCAGAGTTCGACTCTGGAGCAGCCAAATTTGTTGTTTTTGTTATTATTATTATTATGATTATTATTATCATTATCATTATTATTATCATCATTATTATTATTATCCTCATTATTATTGTTATTATCATCATCATTATCATTATTATCATCATTATCATTATTATCATTATTATTATCATTATTACTATTATCATCCTCATCATTATTATTGTTATCATCATTATCATTATCATCATTATTATTATCATCATCATTTGTATCATTATCAGAGATATCAGTATGTTTAAATATCCATTTACGACGACATGGAGAGTTAATTAAATGTTATCAGATGATCTCGCCGACTGCAAATATCTTCAGCGAAAACTGTGATGGGAATTTAGAAAGAAATTTAAAGAAATTCAGATTCTGTACGTTGATCGAATTGAAGGAGTATCGAACGAGTCTGGTTAGTCACTCAACAGAAACCGTCCTTTGGCAGCAAAAGGGGGAATAAGATACTTCTCTCGATGCTTGTTGGGCAGTGATCACTAAAAAGATCTGAAAGAAAGTGTGAATACTGCCGGGCATAAACAAAGAGACCAATTTAGCATAAACTTACATTGTAAATTGAACCCCTACTAAAAACCTATTTTTTCTAGACATAATAAGGAGTAAATGTTTAAATTATCAGCCATAGCCCCATTGGTGCGACCTGCACGCGCGATACATACATAGATAGCCAGCCATACCAGCTCAAAAACTTTAGAAACCTATGTTGACTGTTTTGGTGACAGTTTTGATTGACGGTTGCGAATAAGTGTTTAGCCATTTATTTCAATTTTCACAGATAGATTTCGACGATGACATTTCCATGACGTCGGAAGCATCCGACGAATTACAAAACATGTTAACTGATCTAAATAGGGAAAGTAATAAAAGTAGGCTCAAAGATGAACAAAGACAAAAGTAATGTTCAACGATAAAGTCCCCAAAAAGGTCATAAAGATAGAAGGAGTGGCTCTAGAAGAGGTTGGTGACTACATCTACCTAGGACAGGTAATAAAGTTAGAGAAAGACCATGACAGCGAAATAAAACGACGCATAACGATAGGTTGGAAAGCATTTGGTATGAATAGAGACATTGTGAAGAGCACCTTGCCAATGTGCTTAAGGCGTAAAGTATACAACGGCTGCATAATACCAGCCATGACTTACGGGTGCGAAACCTGGAAATCAACAAGACGAGCAGAAAACCAACTTAGAATAGCACAGAGAGTCATGGAAAGAGCAATGCTAGGGATAACTGTAAGAGATAGAAAATGATCAACATGGATCAGAGGGGGGAAATATATTATACAAATAATTAAGCAGCAAAGATGGAGATGACAATAGGTGGGGGCGAAAACTAACCGATTGGTGCCCATGGGACAGTAAACGCAGTAGGAAAAGACCAGACACAAGACAATCTGGGTCGTCATGGAAGGAGATGGGAAATGCCTTTGTCCAGCAGTGGACTTAAAACGGCTGATGATCATCTCACTCATCTCTTGAAGCTAGCTGTACTCCAAGTTTTGATTTCACAAAAAGGTCTTTGTATGGCTTGTAGTAAAAGTAAGTAGTGTCCTTACGCTGGCTACGGCCTCATCCACCCTGGACTATTTTACCTATATGCTACGTGGATAGATGGATTCATCCCAAGGGTATTATAGTGAAGTGAACAATTAGTCATGAAAAGCAGGGTCTAGAACCAATGCGCCCTCCCGAGAGTCACCAATGGAGCTGAAACGTGGAACCTAACGAAAAGATTGGCTCTCAAACTAAGAACCATGCAACGTTCACAGAAGAGGGCCATGCTTGGCGTCACATGGAGAGATCACAAGACAGCGCAGTATATTAGAGAAAAAACAGGTGTCAGAAATATCATAGAATCCATTAGAAAACTCAAATGACAATGGGAAGGCCATGTTGCAAGAATATTAGACAACCGCTGGACAGCACGACTCACAACGTCGATCCCCAGAGATCATATGCGAAATTGTGGCCGGCAGAAAATAAGATGGCGTGACGACTTAGGTTCCGGAGATATTGGCGTCGCGACGGCCACGATCAAGAAGTCTGGTGAATCTTGAGGAAGGTCTATGTCCAACGACGGACGACCTTATACTTGTGTACCTGTGTGTGTGTGTGTGTGTTTGGAGTGGGTAGAATGTTATCGATACCTCGTAAATGCTTCTTTGTGTATCGTTTTCGATAAACTGTATTTTCCAATCTAACGATCACAGAGAGAGAGATAGAGAGGGGGGTGTATTCTTTAAAGTATATTTGACAGGAAGAGCTGAAAGGTAATGAACTGTGGAGAAGAGTTATCGCACGTACGAGACGCACAGTCTAAACTTTAGGCATGGGCAACCCTTTTCGAGCAGCGGGCCGCATGAGATATTGCTAATCATAAACCGGAACACAAATTCAAAAATTCACCGTCAGAATAATTTTTTGAATGTTAGGAACCTTTTTGCTAACAATATAGCTTGTATGCACCATTTCGCTGAGCTCTGTTTGCCTTTTAGAATTTACGTATTTTTACGTATTTAGGCTACCGATCTGTTTCTTTAGTGTTTCAATTTTAAGCTTTCTGATATCTCCTTTAAATTTATCAAACCCGGAATGTTTAGTTGTGTAATGACGCTTAACGTTAAATTCTTTAAATGCGGAGTGGGATTCAGAACATATTTGACATCTTGACATCTGTTTTTACTTCAACAAAGTAGTAATGATTTGTCCACTTATCCTGGATTGTTCTCATTTCTTCAAAAAAGGTTCCCTTTTTCTTAGATGAAATTTTAATAAAACGTTATTTTCCTCATGGAATTAAGTGTGCCATTCAGAAAGACAAAAGGGCCCCATGCGGCCCGCGGGCCGCAGTTTGCCCATGGCTGGAAGACAGGTATGATACAGCGTCGAAGAAAAGACGTTCGCATAAAAGAACAGATCAACAGCGGAGGGTCGATGGAGGTGGTGGAGGTTGATAGTACAGCCTCCCCCTCTCTCTCTCTCTCTCTCTCTCTCTAAAGAGAGTGAGAGAGAACAAGATAGAGAGAGAGAGAAAGAGGCTTCCCGCTCACTCTTCCTCATTCTATCATCTATGAAGAACGAGAAGGGGGGTGACCCCCCTCACACCCTCTCTCTCTCTCTCTCTCTCTCTCTCTCTCTCTCTCTCTCTCTCTCTCTCTCTCGTTCTTCAACAAACAAGCCGGAATACGCCGTCGATGGAGGGGGAGGTGGACATTCGCATATAACGACGGAACGACTGCGGAGGCTCGATGGAGGCGATGGCGGCTGATAGTAAAGCCCCCTCTCTCTTTTTAGAGAGAGAGAGAGAACGAGAGAGAGAGAGAGAGAGAAAGAGGCTAATAGTAAAGCCTCCCCGCTCTCTCTCTTCCTCATTCTATCATTGCTCATTCTACCACTTCTCATTTCTCATTCTATCATCTCTCTCACTCTCTCTCTCTCTCTCGCTCTTCAACAAACAAGCCGGGATACGCCGTCGGAGGAGGGGGTGGGGGAGGACATTCGCATATAACGACGGAACGATGGCGTATGGGGGAAGCGTAAATAGAGCTGGTGGTGATGAAGGCTAATAGTGCAAAACTTCGTTTTCAATCTAATCTGACCGAACGGTGAGATTAAAAGAAAAATTCCAAATGAAAGGGTTAGAGTAGTCTTGCCGACACTGCGCGTGCGCAATTGCATTTGCCTTCCAGTGTGCTCGTGCTTTTGTGCTTCACAAATCTTCAGCGCGAGATTTACTAACATGGCGTCTGGAAAATCCGCCATTTTTTTCTTCTCTTTTCTATTCGCGCGGGAAAATGAAATTACAGGCCACCTATCCGAAGCAACTGGTTGCCTATTCTCGCATAAAAGGCTTATAAATACATCAGCGTCAAATTGAATCGAAGAGGAAGGGGGTAGTGATGGTAGCGGCGTTACGAAAGTGCGTGCAATCGGGGTGGATGGTTTGGAGAAAGGCAGGGTGGATCGTTCGGAGGATGGCAAAGAGAATGGTTGCGGTATAGATAGAGGTGGGGAACTTTATCGGAGATGGACGGGAGTCGATTCGCTATCTTGTTCAAGAAAATGGCAAGTTTATCTCATGAAGAACATCGATATAACTGTAAACGGAGGAGAGGTTCTACAATAGATCTAAGGCGCTGAATATGAATACACAAGCTGACCTGATTTTACGCCGGGGCTACTGGAGGAGGCGTAAACGAGAGCAGCGCAAAATAAATCTACTGTATAAGCATGTTGATATAAGTTTTCACGGATGAATATAATATTAGATATTTTCTATAATTTTGAGAAGAGTCATTAACATTCAAATGGTTCTTCGGACGATCGAATTCCCTCTTGTTGTTTGTGTTGTAAACACGACGTTTCGGCCGATCTATTCTTTGGCCTTCTTCAGGTGTAAAATCCGAGTGTGATGGGGTAAGAATGAATCGATCGGCCGAAACGTCGTGTTTACAACACAAACAAGAGGGAGTCCAATCGCCCGAAGACGTCCGAGAATCCATTTGAATATAATATTAGTTTGTCATTTTAACATATAAAATAAATAAATTATAACTTTGAAATGGTTCTTCGGACGATTGAACCCCTTCTTGTTATTTGTGTTGTAAACACGACGTTTCGGCCGATCCATTCTTCGGCCTTATTCAGCTCTAAAATCCGAGTGTGATGAGTTAATCCGAAATTATGTTTAAAGGGGGGGTAGCCCTAATAGCGCATGGCCCGAATGTTTCTGTGTCTTTGTCCTGTCAGGTTTAGATTTGTTGAGAAGTGGAAGCCACATCGGGTTGAAATCCGCACTTGTCTGGCTAATGAATTTAGTCGACATTTTGATGTGAGATGCCTCTTTGATTTTTCTCAACGTTTTCTGTCGATAATCTGGACTTCCTCCCAAAGAGGGAAATGCTCGCCGTTCTCTCTCCAGACACAGAAACACCGGGCCATGCGCTATAAGGGCTACCCACCTTTAAACATAATTGCTGGTAAACCCATCACACTCGGAGTTTACACCTGAAGAAGACCGAAGAATGGATCGGCCGAAACGTCGTGTCGAGTCGAGTTCAATTGTCCGAAGAACCATTTCAATATTAATGACCCTACTCAAAACTATAGAAAATAACTTGATTAATACAATTACCAGAATTACCAAAATGAAGAAAATATTTCAGGCAAATCTCAAACCGGCGTTATTGCAAATCGACGTAAAATCAGGGCAACCTATACACTGAAAATAAATATTTGTATATGCAGAGAAAGCATAGAAAAGGCAACCAATAAAAACCGAGCTCCAATCATCCTATTTAGTTGTCCTTGTGCCAGAGTAAGCTAAGCTCGGTAAATATCTAGTGCCTGGCAGGATTATCTAACTGCAATTGAAAATATCTCTATTTTTTTGTGTGTGTGTGTGTGTGTGTGTGTGTGTGTGTGTGTGTGCACTGCGATTACTCGGCAACTGTCCATTGTACGAAGTTGACATTCGCCAGATATATTAGTCAGCAGACAAGGCAGTGCAGCGGAATCTCATAAAAATAAACAAAAAATTACAGATTATAGATCTTTCTTCGTAGTTTCTATAAATTATCTCCCTTGACCCCCGGTCTTAAGAATGATCTAAATTTAGATATAAAATATCTAAATTGGCAACACTGAAAACAAATGAGCGAAATACAATTTCGTACGCCGGATGGAAAATTATTTTACATGACAATTATGGCAGGCTGCTCCACACGCCATAAAGTCCGACCCCTTCCAAACATGCACCTTTGGAACGGGCATTGTCCTAGTATTTGTAAAATCCGTTAAATTAACTGAATATATCCACTTATATATATATATATATATATATATATATGGATACATCGGTTGAAGTAGACATGTGTATCTGACCTGATGTAAAGATTATGCCTGCGGTGTTTCTAAACATGGAAGGGCCGAGGGTACGGGACATCCTTTGGAACCCCCCGCACGTATGCGTGAGGGTCCCCACATCATATTCGAACTTGACTCACATTCCGCCCCCCTCGTGCGGAGGTGAAGAAATCCCTATATTCACATATATAAAACGCAAATGTGTGTCCATGTGTTTTTGTATGCAACACTTTACTACATCACTAGACGTCACTGATGACGTAACGTATTTCTACGTCACCAGTGACATCTGATGACGTAAAGTAGTAGAATAGTATTTCTTGTCATGTTAAACTTGATAAATAAAACTCCATAATTAATCAATGGTAGCTAGAATGTTATTCGTGAAATCCGGTTAATGGGACTGAATCGGGACCAACAATTTTGGACCCAATAACCGGCTTGTCATATTAACCGAACAACTTGCATCAAACATCCAAAGATTGTTTGATGTCAAGGGGAACAACTTCCGTAAAACTACAATAACTTAAGTCCCTTTACAGCGATTTGTTTTCTTTTTTAAATTTAACATTTAGTCCCGGGCTAAACATATTTGAAAGATAGTTGTTTTGTGAACTACAAAATATATTTTTAGTAATTCTATCAGAATTTATTTAAAATTTTTTAATTCGATAGCACTTCTGCTTGGTCCAAATAAACGGCGCATTGGCCATAATAAACGAAGCAAATTAGCGATGATTACATACGTTTGAATCAATTCTTACAAAATTGGTCCTATTTTGCGGCTGAGCTTAATAACCAATGGTTCTGTTAAGCGGAATTTATTGTATATATACACACACACACACAGAAGTGCTTGGGTGGAATCCGCAATAGGGTTCGTGAAGTTTAAGGGAAAAATAAAAAAAGGAAAATAGCCAAGCTTGGGTTTAGAAGTATCTATTTTTAGTCATAGGTGTTTTGACATAAAAATAGTAATTGTTAGCCTTTACCGGTTTCGATATGTGTTGTCAAAAGGCACTTGCAGATGTCTGCGCTTGCTGGTGAAAGTTATACTGTTTTTGTTGGTCAGTAGGGTACTACTAAATCGTAAATGTAAATAAAGAAAAGAGCGCCGTGCGGAGATCGAACCCGCGTCCACCTTGGAAGCAACCTTATACGCAAGTTCTGCTCTACCCACTGAGTTAACGACGTTCTCATAGAAGGCAGGAGTTTTTAGCCGTACACTTTACTGGCCTCTGCCCTCGCACGTTCGTATTTAGGCATGAGTATAATGTAGTCAACTATGTTGACAGTATGAAATCAAATAATGGATAATTTTATATCCGACAGATAATTATAAAGACATTAAATTAGTTGGGAACTTATATTTACTCGGTGCCGGTGTGAATGACTGCTAAACGAGCGGCCTAAATCATATCCCCGCACGGCGCTCGTTTGTTTATTTACATTTACGATTGTCCTATATATATTGTTGATAATATTTAATCAAAGATTGCTTAACACCTGATAATATTAAAATTATCAGTTGGAGCTAATATCCAATAGTGAAAAAATATACATTTTAACATCTAATACGCAATAATTATATCCCATTAAAATTAAATTTAAAATAAAAATAAATTAAATTAATATAAAGAATTACAGAAATACGAATTATTTACTATGCCTCCTTTAAAACAAACTAAAATTAAAAAATCATGGCCAAAAGAACGTAGGGTGAGGAAAGAATATCTAAAAATAGCTTACAGTAGTAAACCCAAACCCAAAACGATGACCAGTTCAAAGAGGAGGAAGAGATACCAGTTCCCCCATCCATCAAACAAAATAGCTACCTATTACTAGTCTGAAGAATGTGATCAAACATGAAACCCCGTGCCACTAGTGGTTCAATAAAACTTGGACTCTTCCATCTCTACGTATTGGACTCTTCCATCTCTACGTATTGGATTCTTTCATCTCTACGTATTGGACTCTTCCATCTCTACGTATTGGATTCTGCCATCTCTACGTATTGGACTCTTCCATCTCTACGTATTGGATTCTTCCAAAATGTAAGTAGGTGTGGAGTGGCGCAGCAGTTACGGCAACAAAAACGGAATCGGTAGACCGAGTTCGCGTTTCAGTCGAGGTTGCTTTACGTCGACTTCGCACTAATTTGCTCGGGAAAAGGCATGAATACATTTCTCCATCCAGCTATGGTTAAAATAGCAAGGCAGTTGGAGTTCTCTAGCCCTGTAAGGCATTCCATCTTGTGGGTTTGGCTAACAACTCAACACCGAAACTCACTACAGAAACCGCAATGCGGCTGTATATGGAGGCTACAGGAAGAATATCCATTGCTAGTCATGACAAATGAATGTGAAAGCAAATATGTTTGATTGATACTAATCGACAAGAATTGATGTTCAATTCCACCCCCACCGACCCCCATCCCAACCCAATTTTTTAGATGCGCGAGCATCTCTTGTATCGATTGCAGTCACTGGTTGACTGACGGGCTGTCATACCGAAAGAAAATTGGAGCTAGATCTTGCTCCTTTTTGGTGCAAGGGACAGAACTCACGCATCTATGATCTGACTTTCGGGTTTTCTTTTCTTTTAATGAGGCCAAACGTTAATATTCAACTATTTGTAATTTTCACGATAAATCAATGAATACTGCTGAGTTTTGTATTGGTAAAATGCGAATCATAACTGAGTGGGTTGTAAGAAAAAGAAAAATAGAAGTAAAAATCGAAAAAACCTGATATTTATGGCTGGCATCTCAAAATGAAATAAAGAAGCAAGAAAGTGACAAGATTCGTTTGTATTTTCGTCAATGATTTTCATAATTATTTCTTTCCAATATTTTGACAGGTTAGAGGCGTCTTTCTCGCCAGGGGGAAACATGGCCGCCTCTCTGCCTCTGATCAGAAAGTGACAAAATTATCTAGTCATGTGACATTCAATGCAAACCATCCTTCATCGTTATGAAAGATATTGACAATAAAAGATGATTTTGTTTTGCAAGGGTTTTTGACGTTTACGTGTGGGTGTATGTAGGTATTTATTCACCTACACCGCCCGGCAGGGTGGGGGGTGACACAAGGTGATTTTAACGTGCTTGTGGGCAGCCACAGAAATGTATTTGTTCCCGCGACTTGTGCGTCAGAAATGTCCTTCCGACCCTCCCCTTTAAGTGCGATGGGGTGGTGCTGCTGTAGGGTTGAGAACGTAGTCGGAGAAGTATGAGTATATGCATTTAAGAGTATGTATGCATGTATGTATGTATGTATGTATGTATGTATACATGTGTGTGTGTGTGTGTGTATGTGTGTGTTATTCTCTTTGTGAATATCTGATTACTAATTATCTAAGAGAATCGGCTGTTGATGAGGATTTTTAAGAGCAAGAACACTTTCATGTAAACGGGAATAAGTATATTGAAAAGGGATTAATGTTAAAAGCCTCGTTACTATTTAAAGACTATACCTTTTCCCGGGCAAATTGAAAAGTATAGCAAGCAACTTAAAAGATATGGCAAACAAATTTAAGAATACGCCAACAAGTTAAAAATCCACGCCACCATTCAGTTCAGTTGTCTTTTTAATTGTCTTTGCTCTCCAAATATTGCTAGATGAACTGAATGAAGATATCAAGAAAGTTAGTCTTCACATAAACCTCAGTAAAACAAAGGTCATCTACAACAACACACACTGTTTGTTGTACATGACCCACAGCGATCAAAATCGACAACGCAGAGCTGACAAAAGTAGACCACTACATCTACCTAGGAAGACGAATCTCCACGAAATCCGCAAAAGATGAAATCAGGCAGAGAAAGCGCAACCTTCAAGAACATGAAAATCCCATTAGTCCTAAAAAAAAAGGGTATACAACCAATGCATCCCCCCGATAGTCACCTATGGAACTGAAACTTAACCAAAAGATTTAGCCCCAAACTAAAAACCATACAACGTGCACAAGAAAGAATCATGCTCAACATCACATAGAGATATCACACGACAGCACAGTATATTAGAGAAAAACAGAAGTCAAAGATATCATAGAATCCATTAGAAAACTTAGATCAAAACGTTTATTTATTAAAAGCTATAGAAAAATGTATAATAAAGGATACATTGGGATTTATGGAATTTTGAAGGGTACTGAAGATTCGGTGAAACTTTGGCGTGCGCTCGGTACCAAAGTCGGTATCTTGAACAAAAACGACAAGTTCGAAGGGTTCCGTTCGAAAATTTCCGAAGAAGGCCGCAAGATACAGCAGCCAAAATGTTGCGATTACAAACAACAGTAGGTGATGAAACTAAGCCGAAAGAATAAGTGGATCCTATAGTCACTTATAGAGCTGAAACATGGAACCTAACCAAAAGATTGGCTCTCAAACTGAGAACCATGCAACGTGCACAACAAAGAATCATGATCAACATGACATGGAGAGATCACAAGACAGCACAGTATATTAGAGAAAAACAGAAGTCAAAGATATCATAGAATCCATTGGAAAACGCAAATGCTAATGGTTGCAAGAATATCAAACAACCCCTAGACATCACGACTAACAGCGTGGATCCCCAGAGATCGTATGCGAAACTGTGGCCGGCAAGAAATAAGATGGCGTGATGAACTAGACATGTTCATAAAGTATTAGCTCCGCGACGCCAATGATAGGGATGTCTGGCGAATCTTGGGGAAGGTCGATGTCCAACGACGGACG
>VCCN01003039.1:1981135-1993179 GCA_006491835.1 Architeuthis dux | reverse complement strand
TTTTAGCTTATACTTAATCACATTAATTTATACAGCAATACCGTAACCGTACTACATCAATAATCAAAACCGCACTGTTCAAGGTATTGCTGTACGTACACGAAAACATGTATTTTTCATATTGGCGCGAAAAAAGTAAGAACCGGAAGTTGAACGTCACCGGAGCGGAAGTGACGTAAGAGGAATATAAACTGCTGCTGCTGCTACTGTCCGCATTTTTTCGTTCCTTCTTGTTGGGCATGTTGTATGTACGACGGGGTTGTTAGGAGGACAGAGTGCGTGCTGCTTCTTCTTTTATTATTAAGAAACCACCAGCGAAAAGGAAATACCTGATGTAAGAACGGTGGCGAAAATGAGTATGCCGGTCGATGATATCGTGTATGTGAGCCTGCTGTTGTTGTCCATCCCATTCGGGCATATAGTAAAGCTGACTAGAAATGCGACCGGCAAACAAGCCCTTACCTCTTTGGTCGGGGCGGCCATGGCCTTGCTCATATGTCGTCTGCATATTCTACACTCTTTAATTACTACAACTGTCAATGTCCTCATAGTCAAGTTGCTGCCACGAAAGTAAGTCCGATAAATTATATATTTGATCTTTCCCCTGCCCAGTGATCGTCATTTCGGGGATAACCCGTACTGTTTTCCTACCATTTCGGTCGATTTTTGTTATAAAGGTCTCCCCCCACTGCGACCATAACTTTCGTTTTCGACTTTGTACACACAGAAATGCTTTTATGACCCACTTTTGTTGTCTATGGATGAACATTGGTACTAATAATGTTATTGAGAATAATCTCATTTGATTACTTTATCCTTCATACTAATCTTTAGTTGTTTTTATCACTTAATAAAGATGTCAAAATTAATAAAATTGGGTTAACAATATTTGATCTAATAATAAAATAAATAAAAAATTACCACTTTTTTTTGTTTATGGATGAACATTGGTACTTATAATGTTATTAAGAATAATATCACTTCCCTAATATTTGATTACTTTTTACCTTCATCCTAATTTTTTAGTTGTTTTTAATCACCTTTTAAAGGTGTTGTCAAAATTAATAAAATTGGGTTAATATTTTATCTAATAATAAAAATAAATAAACAATTATCATTCTCTTCTCTCTATCCACAACTGTTTATTTGAATTTTTATAATTGATTGCTACACAAATCAAGGTCATGTTAGCTCTGTCTTACAAATTCTTAAGAAACCTATCTGATCTTTATAACGATGATAAAAGAAACCGCTTATTCTGTTTCTTTATTTTAAAAAAAATATTACGTTTTGGTCATCCGTAGTAATAAAAGGGGTCTGTTTCGTGTTCGTTGTTAATGTTTGTTGTCTTGTCAGAGAATGGTTTTATTATAAAGAAAATTATGACCGATCTGTAATGAATTTGATTTCTTCTTCCTTGTTAATCACCATCGTGTTATCTTTTAAATTCTTTCTCTTATTATATATTATTCTTTATTTATATTCCATACCAGACCGAGACTTTAACTCTATCAAATTCTCACGTTGTTGCCTTAATTGGAAAAAAACAAGTGCTTTTTTTCAAATATTTATTTTAATAAAATTAAACTTATAAAAGCCCTTTTTGTGAAATTTAACAAATTTAGTTATTTTTAACATGGATTAAGCTTTTAAATTTAATGTGTTTTAAAAATTTTCGTAACTTTGATTAAAACTTACAGGGAAAAAAAAACAACTTATAATTTAAATTAATTGATTGATTCTATAATGGATAATTGGATTTTATTGCATTTAAAAACTCGTGTAAAACCGAGGAAACAAAACTAGGTACACATTTTTGGTATAAAACCTTGTAAAATCTAGTAAAGGTACCAGAACACGAAATAAAACATCTTTGATCATTTCTGGAGGTTTGGTTGGTATGGTCACGTGGTCATGTTGTCGTAAGTGGTTCTGTTCTGAAGATACTATATCATCTCTACTCTGTCCAGTGTTGTTACATTTAGTAGTCATTTTTTATATGTAAAATGTAACAACTATTATGGGACAGATTGTGCAATCTTTGGTACATACCACCGGATGATTTTTAAACTTATTTTTCGACATTATTGTTTTGTTTTTATTTTATTATATGGATTTATTTCGTTTTTCTCGCTTTTAAAAATAAAAAAAAAGTTTCAATTTATTGCGGATATTGTCGATACATTTAAAAAATAAATTGCATTGACGTGAAAGTTTTAACTTCATTTCTCTAGTTCAGCTTATAAAATTGTTATACTCCCTGTCCCATAATAGTTGTTACATTCGCATATACATTTCATACACTAAATGTAACAACTATTATGGGACAGGTAGTAAGTAAAACGATCTATACGTCTCCTTTATCGTAAAGATACTTCACCTTTGGTCAGTTTGAAACCAAATTATTGTTGAATTAGATTCAGATTCTTTTAGCTTTATTCATGATAGACAAACAACAATCCCTTAATTAAATATATATAGATAAGTGAATAAATAAAGCCTATATATATATATATATAGATCTATATGTATTATCTTGAAATTGTTTTATTATAAAAGTGCTCAATACACACAAAGGGGTAGAGCTGATATATATATATATATTCAATTATTGTATTGTCTTAAAATTACACTAACTAGTTTGGTTATTCCCTGTGAAGAAATTCACGGATATTTGACTGTCTATGTGATGAGTTTTTAGAATATTGTTTTTAGTAATATTGTCTATAAACTACTGAACGCATTTCATTGGAAGAGTCCATTGTTTCAAATCGTGGGTTGGAGATATTTTTATCAACAAAATTGTTACCTTAAAGTGGAAGTGTCCGTGACGGACAGAGAAACAGAAAAAAAGTCGCACTGTTCATTTTATAGTTGATTACATTTACTTTACAACGATTGATAGATAAATCTAAATCTGTGAGAAATAAATAAAAATAAAAAAGACCTGAGGAACACGAAATGATATGGGGAGACTCCTACCTTGTCTCGGAATTCCCTTCCACTCAAAACATTTAAAAATGATACATAAATTAAAATATTTTATTAATTATTTTAGTTGGTTTATTGGTAAAACGTGTTGTTTAATCTCGAAATCTGTGAGGATTCCATAAATCTCTTCAGGTGGGCAGATTATTCATGTTTTATATCTGATCTTCATTCAATCAGTCCATCTGTCTACCTTTGTGTGATATATGAAACATATTTGATTCATTTACGATTTATTTTCATTGTCTTATCTATTTATAACACATTGAATATAATAAAATGTAACCGGCCTTTTGTGTTTATGTGAATCCTAAAAACACCCCACGTCACGATGTTAGAATATATAAATGGCAATTTATATTGTAAAAGATGTGGTCAACCGTTACACCAGAAAATTGGAAGATTTTAATTATTATTTGTAAACAATAATTATATATTTAAAAATTAATTTCAGTGTATATATATAGGTCTTTTAACAATATTAGTAAACACATTACATAAACATTTTCTCAGGCTGGTGAATATCTTTTACAAGTGTCCTGTTATGGGAGATTTAAACAATTAATATACGTTCAATATTAGTTTAGTCTTTTATTTTTTTTACTATCTTGTCACAAGTACTGTTATTTATTTCCATGCTTTCTGGTCTTAAGTGATTTTAAAAATGTATTAATAATTTTAAATAAATCTGAGTCTTTGGGTTTTTTTTTTAAAGGAAGAAGTCCTGTTGGTTAAGTCTTTTCTTAACAATTACTGAGGGTTGTTTCTTTATTTTTTCATGTTTAGTAACATTTATTTAAAAATATATTTGGCCTGAGAATTAATTAATAATGGAATTTGTTATTTTGTAATAAAGAAATAGAGAGAACTAGACGGAAGAAACAGCGGGGGTTGGGGCACTCTCTCTCTCTCCAGTCTGGAAGTAGGTTGAGTGAGTTGCTGAGGTTATTTCGTCATCACAATCATTGCAAGGTATTTCCCCAACATCCCCTTCGTGGATTATATTTGTTGTATGTTAATGAATGAGAAAAAGAAGAAGAGGAGGATGCCTAGTGCGAGTTCTTCTTCTTCTTCTTCTTCTTCTTCTTCTTCTTCTTCTTCTTCTTCTTCTTCTTCTTCTTCGTCATCATTTCTTCTTCTTTCTTTAGAAACTAGGAAATATGGGCGGGGGGTACTATATTCGTATTAATAATAATGATGATGGTTTTGAAAGTGGTTCTTTAATTTGAGTCAGCCTTTTTTTTTAATATCAATGTTTTATACTTTCATCTGCTTCTCGAAGTGTGCAGTCATCTATGACAAATCCTACCACTTTCACTTTTAAAAGACCGAAAAAGGGGACGGTCGATTTAAAAAAAAAAAAAATCTTTTCATGTCTCTTATAGAAAACACACCTTAAAAACGAAGCTTTTGACGTGTCATACTGACTTTTCCTGGTATTTTTTTTCGTGGCGAAACGACTTAAACAAGCTTGTCGTAAAGCGTACTGATGAAAGCAAAGGGAACAGTTTTTCGTTTATCTACGTTTTTTTTTGTTAGCAAACTTAGTACAGAGAGTCCCCGACTTACGATAGGGTTAAAAGACCGAAAATGTGATCGTAAGTCGAAAATTCGTAACTCGAATGCGTTTATGATCATAACTTTGAGATATCGTAAGTCGGATATTATCAATATTTATTTTGTACGACACTGAAATGTCTTAACAAACCTAATTGTTTCGATTCCAAACTTTTGAAGTTCCTCTCGCAATATGAGGCCCGGTAAAATAATTTGACCGACAAAATGGCTTGTGTACTATTCGTCCCTACTTTCACTTTTGAACGCCTTGTAATAATCACGCACTCTATTCTGTGAACAACCGGCGACTTAGGCTTAATTTCTAGTATTTCCCAAGTTTAAAACCGCCCATTTGGGGCATGACAATTATTCTAACTTGATGTTGAAACAGCAGCAAAAAAAGTAATTTTTCAAAAAAATCAGATTTTGGTTGTATAGTTCGCTAGCTAATAAAGTTTTGCTTTTTAATGATTATATCGCGATATCTGATCTATCTAATTTCTCAATGAAATGATAATAATGACAATAAAAGTCTTCTTATTATCCTTTTCTTTTTCTAAAACAATTGATCTTAACGAAAAGAAATAGCATTACTACAATGTCCTGCTCTGCTCTTAATTTAGTAAGACTAGAGGAAGAGGCTACCCGACCCCCCCCCCAAACTAGAGCCCCCACCTTTACATCTATCTTTCTTTACTGACATTGTAATATTTCTATTATTATCCACTCTGCTGGAACTAATCTTGAAAGTAAATCCTATAAAAGCTGATTGCTTTCCCCCAGCTAACATCAGACTTTGAATGTACCTCGGATTATGGAAAAACCCTTTTATCCCAATTGTATTGATTAAATGACAATATGATTATTGTTTTAAACTTACATACCTATATCACTGATTTATTTAGTGTAATTCCGTTATAAACAGATTTAATCATAATAGTAGTGATCTTCACGAGAGAATCTCTTTTTGTTTGTTATGAAGCGAGCACCTCATAGTCACAGTAGTAGTGGTTGTGGGGAAACGGGATACCCTTTTCTCTTTCATATCGCTCAAGTCACATGATGTGGAGTTTTTCAGCTGCTTTTTTTCTTTCTAAAAATCAACTTTCGTTTTATTTATTTCATAAGATTAAAAATAATCTACGGAAATTTAAAACTAACGTTTTTACATAACACCTTCATTTCAGAAGATATTAATGAAGTATTGTTCTTAAATCATTACAGTGATTCTAACTGTAAATCATTCAATATCGAAAGTGGGTAAAGATATCTTTTTAAACTCATTTTAATTTGGTATACTTTGGTGGGATATTTGCCAATTTCTTTGTTTTGTTTTTTTTCTTTTTGTTTATCAGTTAATCTATTTTATTACAAATTAAACGTAATTTAAAAAAAATAACTTGGTATTAAAATCTTGACGTTTGACCTTGGAGTTCTTGGAATGTATTTTTTAACTAATTTATCTAATTTTGTCACCGTCATTAGATATGAATTGAACACCCACGTATAAAAAATGAGGGGAAAAGTAACATATCTCTTCATCTCCTTCATACAGCATGTATTCTTTTTTAGCAATCAAAAAACTCAAAATTGGCAGTTCAGTAGCATTTATTCTAAAAGTTGCCAAAGATTCTGCTAATTTTTGGGTGGTTCCATTTCAAATCAACAAAGCTCTTTAACCACCAGACTTAGATTTGCCTAAAACTGTTCCTGGGTAGTAATCTATGCTGCAAACAACACTGCCATTTTTTTTTTAATATTCCAAACCGTTTCCATTTTATGGGTCTTAAAAATTCACCTGTAACGTGAGTGAAATATTGATGGTTAGCCACAAAAGAAACCATTTATGTTTGAGATATTTGAATAAAAATTCATTTACAGAGGTTTTAAAGGGAGTAGAATCCAAAAATCCCACCAGAATTTTCTTACATGGCCTCCCTTTGAAGTTATTAAAGTTGAAATGGATAGGGCGTTTTAACAGCAAATTGGACCGGCGGTCAGTATTTCAGCCCTCTAAAAAGTACAAACTCATAACATGAAAATGATTGTATTTTCTGAAAGTGAAACTAGATGCTTCTGTCAAACAAATTGAATGCACTGATTGTTGAATAGTTTATGATGATGATGACAATAGGCGATGTGCTTCCAAAATATGTACGGCTCATGCACTACATAACAATATCATGGAAGATTATTCAAAATTCCAGCACCATGTCAGAGTTAAAGAAATACAAGAGCATTTCAAATTGACAAAGAAAAAAACGGATACTTTCGTGACACAAATCAATTTTGTCATGGCTTATTCCTGTAGTTATCAGGATGAAATTCAGATCGCCTTATGGACTAGAGCCACAGTTAGCTGATTCACGGTTGCTAGGTATATCAATCAAGAAGCTTCATGCCACTTGTTTGTACTTGAAGATTATAAAAAGGACAAGGATGCAAAGCTTGCCTTGATGAACTATTTTCGAATGCAGACCTTCAACAGACAGAACTAATTTACAGTGATGGTCCCTCAAGCAAATTTACTGAAGGAAACTACAGTGGAGAAAGATCTTGGTATTTATATAGACAACTCACTTAACTTCACTGCGCATATACAAAACAAAGTGAATACAGCAAATAAAACACTTGGCTACATAAGACACTCATTTAAATTCATCGATGAGGAATGCTTCCTACTGCTGTACAAGTCTCTGGTACGTCCACATCTGGAGTTTGCTTCCTGCATATGGTCTCCTAACCTGAAGTATAACTCAGATGCTGATATCAGACATACCAAATTTAACTACCAGTTTTCTTATTAGTTTAAACCCAGCCCAACTACACTGAAGCTGGCTTAATGATGCAATTAACTGCTGTCAAAAAAAAGCCTATTTCAAGGTCTCCTAACCTGAACTACAACTCAGATGCCATAGAAAGAGTTCAGAGGAGAGCCACCAAGATCATTCAGAGATTGGGAAATATATCCTACACTGAAAGATTAAAACAACTTAACCTAGAAACCCTTGAATACTGAAGAAAATGTGCCAACCTACTAGATGTCTATAGAAAACCGGAACAACCTACATAGTGGATACTGATGTTCATTGCTCAAAATGCCCTGATAAGAAAATGCTGACTTCATCTATGTGCAGTAAAACCAGAGGACACAGTCATAAACTACAAATTCAGACCTCCACTGGTGTTAGAAAAAATTTCCTGTCGGCAAGAGTGGCGAACGCGAACTAAGTGAAAAGATGGTCACATTTGAGAATATCAATATTTAAAAAATAATTTTTGTTACGATATTGGACATACCAAATTTAACTACCACTCTTCTTATTAGTTTAAACCCAGCCCAACTACACTGAAGCTGGCTTAATGACACAATTAACTACTGTCAAAAAAAGCCTATTTCAAGCTCTACTAAACTGAAGTACAACTCAGAGTTCAGAGGAGAGCCACCAAGATCATTCAGAGATTGGGAAATATATCCTACACTGAAAGATTAAAACAACTTAACCTATAAACCCTTGAATACAGAAGAAAATGTGCTAACCTACTAGGGGTCTATAGAATCTGGAACAACATACATAGAGTGGATACTGACGTTCAGTGCTCAAAATGCCCTAATAAGAAAATGCTGACTTCCCCTGACATCTATCTGCAGTAAAATCAGAGGACACAGCTATAAACTACTAATTCAAGTATATTCAAATTTATAAACAAGTTCATGATGAAAGTTTTACACCATTTTAGTACAAAATATAAAGCTGAATTTAATTTTAAATATTTTTCCACTGGCCATGGCAAGGGTGTCACTGATGGTATTGGGGAGTGAGGCCAAAAGTATTGTTTGCCAACAAGTCTTGAGTAAGTCGAAGAAAGTAGTAGTTCAGAGTGTTGCCAACTTTTCTGCAGAATGTGAAAATACACTTTATGGATCCCAAATCATTTAGCACAAGTAGAAAAGCTTGCCATGCAGTTAAAGGAATTTCAAAGGCCCATGTCACAATTATGAGCGTAAATGGAATTCTGAAGGTGTGGCATGATAATCTTGATGTGTCAAATAATCCAATAACAACCGTCACATATTCCACTGAGATTTAAGAATCTCTTAATTCCATCAGCAGCCTCAAAATTGGTGATTTTGTTTGAGTTATTTCAGGTGCATTTAAAGAATACTACGCAGTTGTAATTGGAGACAGCTATGGCGATAAGTTTAAATTTGAAAAACATCGTCTTTACTATGTTCTTCAGGGAAAATTCCCGACAGGTGCTAAGTCAAAATGTCCAAAACAAATGGTCCAAATACATAATCTCCATTACAAATGGTCCAAAGAAAAAAAGGTCCAATATAAAAAACGTCCAAAACAAATGGTCCAAATACATAATCTTCATTACAAATGGTCCAAAGAAAAAAAGGTCCAATATCAAAAAGGTCCAAAACAAATGGTCCAAATACATAATCTCCATTACGAATGGTCCAAATACATAATCTCCATTACAAATGTTTCAAATACATAATCTCTTACAAATGGTCCAAAGAAAAAAAAAGGTCCAATGCAAAAAAATGTTGTTGTAATTGGAGTCTGCTATTGTACTGTGGCGTGTTCAGGAAACAATTGAACACTTGTTGTTGTATTCGATTTCCGTTCAACAGTCAGGCTTTCATTGTTCGAAGATATTTACAACCATGATTTGTCTCTGATCAAAACAACAGAAGGCCTCCTTCTGTCTCAATAGACAATGGAATGACACTGAAGTGACCTCTCCAGGGCACAAGCCTGGGAAAAGCGCATGGAGATCCTGAAATGCCCAGTCGACAGAATACACCTCTTGGCCTTCCTGATGTAGGAAAGCAGAGCAATACGCTTGGCTGCAGGAGCTGCCAGAGGGAAGTCAAAGCTGAAATTTATCTGCTTTGAGGCGGGTCTCCGCTCCCTAGTTTGGAATCAGTTGTCAGTCTCCTAGACTGGTGGCCAAGCATGGCTAGAGAGCCCAGTTGGCCCTGCTATTTACTTATAGCTGGGGGCGGGGGTAGCAAAGAGATTTGTGTCTTTTCTCAGGGCTATTTGTGCAAAGTGATCAAAACAACAAAGATGAAGATAATTAATGGAATAATGAAAATAATATCAGAACTTCAGACAATACAAGGAAGGCTGGAGAAAACATTGGTCAAAACAAAGTAATCACAATAAAGATGAAGACTAGTCGGAATACTACATAAAATGACAATATTTCATCTTTGAACTTTCAGACAGTTCATGCCTTAATTCTTTTGGGTGGTAGCGGGGGGATGGAAGTGGTAGTGACAACCATTTGAAATTACTTATATTCAAAAGATTTAGTTTGTATTTTTTGCTATCGATTTCATTTGAATAATAACTTAATTCAATTCTGAGATATGGATTATCATTATTATATACTGATTTACTCAGAGTAGTGTTTCTCATCTTGGTTGGTGTAGTCTCAATGTTTCGGCTGTTGTATCCGCCATGCTATTTTGGGTGTCTGTCGTTGGTAACGTTCTGGAAATTTTGAACTGAACCTTTTATTCAATCCACAGAGGTAGATTGTTCTCATTCCACTGTCCATGCTAGAGGATATCTTGTATCAGTTAATTCTTCTAAGTTAATTCATCCTTGTGGTGCTGCTTGTCTGCCTCTTCCACTGAACCAATTTTGCGCTACTGAACTCACGACCACACACTTATACGCTTGGCCAGAGCTTTTCAAACCTTTTGCATTGACGGCACACTTTTTAAAAATAATTACATTACATAAGTTTTGTTAGCCAAGCCAAATGTATAATGTCATACCAGCAGTTCAACTGACTCAGGGAAAAATATCTTTTGAAAGATATACAAAACTAGAATTTCGAGGGAAATTTTGAATCACTGCCACCCATATATGCTGTGTTGGGAGTGATCAATTAAAAAGTTGGGCTGTGATCACTAAAAAGTCTTCGGACGATTGAACTCCTTGTTATTTGTGTTGTAAACACAACGTTTCAGCCGATCCATTCTTCGGCCTTCTTCAGGTGTAAAATCCCAGTGTGATGGGTTAAACAGAAGTTATGTTTAAAGGGTAGCCCTTATAGCGCATGGCCCGGGTGTTTCTGTATCTTTGTCTTGTTGGGTTTAGATTTGTTGAGAAGTAAAAGCCACATCGGGTTGAAATCCGCACTTGTCTGGCTAATGCATACTTAACTAACTAAAACCCAACCTAATGTCATTCTAGCAATTCAACTGACTCAGGAAAAATATCTTTTGAAAGATATGCAAAACTAGAATTCCAAGGGAAATTTTGAATCACCGCAACCCATATATGCTGTGTTGGGAGTGATCAATTAAAAAGTTGGGCTGTGATCACTAAAAAGTCTGGATTTTCAAAGAACACGTGGGCACAAACTTGTGACCAATTTAGCATAAGGTTTCATTGAACCCCCCTCTAAAAACCTATTTAGGGGGAATTTCCAAAAAGACAAATCATTTTCCCTACTCACTGAGGGGAGTGAGTGTGCAAAATTGAATCCCCACTAAAACCCTATTTTGGAGGGGAATTTTCAAAAAAAAAAAAGAGGCCTTTTCCCTACTCATTGATGCGAGTGTGTGTACAAAATTCCAAGTTTCTACTATGAACGGTTAGGGCTGGGGGAAGTCCAGTTACATAGATACATATAAATGTGTGAACACTGAATAACCTAAACCTTTGGTAGCAGTGATTAATTATACTTAATTTTGCGACAAACCTAGAGATTATCAACGACACACCATTTGGTAAGCTTTGCACTTGACCATGTGTCCAACGGCTGAAACGTTGTAACTATAACAACCAAGGACACTAGTAAATCAGTGTATAATAATCTACAAGCATTTTTTTCAGTGTTACTATCATCCTCTATATTTTTTAATTGTTTTACGGACAGCACTTGTATTATGATATTGTAATTTATTTTGGCTAACAGTAACACTGATGGATTTTAGCTGGTCCCGTGTAATCAGGTTCAGGATTATCCCTCTGTCTACCTGATATTGATCATCCTCATTATCCTTTTCCAGGAATTACATCTGTGTGTATATGTGTGTATAATCCTCTGTAATACACAACACACCTAGTTAAGACTAAGTAGTTGAAAAACTACTGCTGACCTGTATATAGATGCTGTATCCTTCTTAAATGGGTTAAATAATCTATCAAGGGTAAATCTATTGTTATGTAACACCAGTTTCTGTTTTTCTGTCTACAGCAAATATAGTCAGTATAGTCATTTTAAGCTTCATTTAAGACAACTATTAACCATTGTTGTAGAAATTATTATTAAGGAATATTATATTTATGAAGACCCATATCAGCTCAGCATCAGTGTTAGCGATTGCTAAACGACTGACCTAGATCATATAAATGAATAAAAAAATGAGCGCTGTGCAAGAATCAAACCCACGTTCACCTGGGAAGCAACCTATGCACAGTCCTGCTCTTAACCAACTGAGCTAGGAATGGATAATTTTATAT
>VCCN01003039.1:1850858-1863869 GCA_006491835.1 Architeuthis dux | reverse complement strand
GAAGTTTCAAGATTAAACCTCATATGTTTTTGGCCTTCCGAGTGTTGTCTAGAACTTTGAAATGACATAGACTAGTATCCTCATCTTTGTTGTCTTTATCACAACATTTCTAGCAATATGTTCTGCCTTACAGATTAGGACTATCATATGTAAATGAAATGCTACTGATTTTACTGTAGAAAGGCATTGAAAAGCAAGAAGAAAGGGATTGTCAGTGGTCAGGAATGAAGACAGAATAGAGCTATTATATTCATAATGTAAATGAATTGCTAATAACTCTACTATCAAAATGCTTTGAAAACTAGAAAACACTCAGAGAGCGCATACCTCTGTCAACGCCGCTTGTCAGTAACCATAAACATCATTGAACTCACTTAGTGGATAGATCAGATTAAATCTCATATGTTTTAGGCCTTCCCAGTGTTGTCTAACATTTTTGAAAGGACATAGACTAGTATCCTCATCTTTATTATAAAAATGGGTAGACTCTGTCATTGTGAAGGTGACAGCCATACAAACAGAAGCTAACTCAATGGCGTCTCACTGCCGACAGAGAAATCCCACGGGAGAGTATCTGTGTCTGATTGGTTGCGAAGTAACATCAAGGTTGCGCAACCGGTTCTCGAGATATATTCAAAATGGTTGGATACTTTCCGGACAGACTTTTAAAAGAAATAAATAATTGTTGTTGAAACAGTTTCATTAATTAGTTGAAGTATTTCTCACACTTTTCATCTTGGCTGCCATTTGTAATTATTTGCACATTGCAAACAAAGTTACCAACAATGAAAAACCACTTAATATTGATGGAACACTTAAGGTGTGGTACTCACCTCATAAAACGGGTCTGTCTGTCAAAAGAACAAATTCTACGGAATCAATGTTGCTTGGTTCTCATCAGTCAAAGTTTCTAAACAATTCGTTGCTATAACTACGGGAATCTGTCTCGGGTTATTTTAGTGCATTTCATTTTATCTTGAGCAACATTCACATATAGGTAGACATGACAAAATTAAATAACTAGTATTCCAAGGAAAATTATGAATCACTGCTGTGTTGGGGGTGATCAATTAAAAAGTTGGGCTGTGATCACTAACAAATATCTGAATTTTCAAAAAACAAGCGGGCACAAACTAGTGACCAATTTAGCATAAGCTTACATTGAAAATTGAACCCCCCCTATGAAAACCTATTTAGGGTGGAGAATTTTCAAAAAAACAAAAAAAGAATTTTCCCTACCCATTGAGGGGAGTGTGTGTGCAACATTTCAAGTTTCTACTATGAATGGTCTGAATTTTTGAAAAGACAAGTGGGCACCAACTAGTGACCAATTTAGCATAAGCATACATTGAAATTTTCAAGTTTCTACTATGAACGGTTAGGGCTGAATGAAGTCCAGATACATAGATAGATACATAGATACATATAAATGTTTGAACACATGAATAACCTAAACCTTTGGCAGCAGTGATTAACACGTAGAGTCAAACTCTGCTCCTACTTCTACTTCCTTGTGTAATCCTACTATAAATTTTGGAGGTATGAAGGACTTGTCAGTTTAGTACAGGTGGTAACACACCAGCCTAGCGAGGATCAAGTTTACCCTGAGAATTGTCAATCCAACTATTCTTCGTAAAACTAGGTTTTGGCTTTTATAGCGATTATTAGAGTTCAAAACACAGTAGGGAAATGGGGATTTTACATATCGTTTTACTCCTCTATTTTTGGTGTTCTTGTTCTTGTTCTTATTACACAGGAAAGTAAAGCCAACTCTGACTTTGTCCTGGAGTGTGACAAAATGTTTCTAGTATTAAAAAATAGTTTTTATTAAAGCTGAATATTTTTATTGCAAATCCTCTCTTCCTGTAGTCAAGAAGTATATGCAATGAAGGGGTGCAACTGTGTGTGCATATGCACTACAGAAAGAATAGTCAAAGCACATATGCAAGCCAGTGTTGGGTTTCGTGGCAAATAGTGAAAGGTTCATAAAATCAAATGGAGCAGATTTTCATTAGGAGATAAAACAGGTCTGGTTAGTCATTCAATAGAAACCGTCATGCGACCAACGTCTCTTGGCAGCAAGCCGTGTTCGGGGTGATCAATTAAACAATTGGAAAAAAGGGTGATCAATGGATAATTTACTTCTCTCGCCTTTTGTTGGGCAGTGATTACTAAAAAAGTTTGAATTTAAAAAAAAAAACAAGCATGAATTCTGTCGGACACAAACTAAGGGATTAATTTAGGATAAACTTACATTGCAAATTGAACCCCCCCTGCTGAAAACCTATTGGGGGGTGGGGATTTTCAAAAACAAATATATGTTTTTTACTAGATATTAACTAGCTCCATTGGTATGGCCTGTATGCATGATACATACATACATACATACATACATAGCCATTCAGACCAACTTAAAAACTGAAGAAACCTATTGGAAAGATGATTATGATGACAGATACCAACAGATTTAAAATGCAACAAAAGATATACACACAAACTTATTTATTCATTCTGATTTACAACGACGGCACTCAACGGCACGTGCATGCATCTCATCTACTAAAACCAACATGGCGTCTCTACTCCAGAACATAAACAGTAGGCCTTAACGGAAGTCGATAAGCGCTCTTCTGCCTAAGGGGAATAACTCAATACAGACAAGAGAATACTTACTTAACACCTATGCTGACAGTTTTGGTGACAGTTTTGGTTGACAGTTTCTAATGTTTTATTTAAAAAATAGTATTTGATTTTCCTTTCCATTTCAAGTGAAGCACGATCAACAAATCTGATTATCTTTAGACTGATCGATGTTTCTTTTCTCTGAAAAAATATCTTTGTTTGAGCCACTTTCAAGTTTGTTGATTTGCCAAAATCTTCAACATTGACTCTGATTTTGTTTGTGCCAGGCACAGGCCCCGTGCAGGGCTGATAATAGGCCCAGATGGGCCACATGGGAAATGTAGGCCCCATTTAAAACTGAGCATTTAGTATTTTTTTAATTAGTGCTAAATACATACGATTTATGTATGGGTATATACACGTACATGATGTAGTTACAAGTAACAGAACAGAGTGTATAAATACATATGATTTGTGCATGGGTAGATACATGTACATGTAGTGTACATGATGTATGGGTAGATACATGTACATGTAGTGTACATGATGTATGGGTAGATACATGTACATGTAGTGTACATGATGTATGGGTAGATACATATACATGTAGTGTACATGAACCTAAAAACCTAAAAAAACATTATTCTTTAAAAAAAGATTTTAAAATATTTCTGCGACCTCAATAATCTTTATGGGACCCCCTCAGTGTTCCGATCTTGACTTTGAGAAGCCAAGGTTTACAATACTTCATCTAATAAAAAATAAATAAAAATAAAATACTGTTAAATTTTTGACCTGATTATGCCTGCTGGAAAATAGGAAGGGGTTGGTGCGTGTGTATGTCTCTGCAACTACTGCTACTTTTTCATTTGCAAAAAGGATACTCATACCAAAAAATTGCTTTCTTTTTGCAAAAGAATGCCCTTTTCCCAAAAGTTGTCTACTAGGTGTACACATGTGCATTTGCAAGGTTCTACACCTAAAGGTGTGTCTGGTAGCACTGACACAAGATTAAGAGAATTTAAAAAAAAAAAATTGTTTAATTTCCAAAAAATTTCCTGAACATACATACATTAGAAAGCTTTAAATTAAAAATAAAAAACTTTCTTGTTTCCGAGACTTTCATAATTATATGAACTCGGTAAATAAATACACTTTGTAATTGTGGCTCCTGCCTCGTGTTTTGTAAAAAAAACTTTATTGACATGTTGCACTTTCTTCCTACTCTTCTTTATTAGGCCTTATATTTTTACTGTAATTGATTGCGCATGTTTTCAAACTCTTTTGTCCAGTGGGACAAAGTATTGAGGTTCCCGGGAAAGGGTGCTTTCTATAAATGCATTTATTATTATTATTATTAATTAAAAAAAAAATGTTCATATAAGATGTCTAGTGGAGTACTCAAGCAAATTTGCATGGTTTTAGGCCAAATAGTATGTCTGGTAGCGCTGACACAACAAAAAAAACTGAATGAAAAGGGAAGAAAACCTTGCCATGCTGCTTGTTGTTTGGTCGAGTCAGTGATTACAGTGATTCAACAATAGAGTACAGTACTGCAATAAGAAGCAGTAAATACAATAGAGTACAGCACTGTAATAAGAAGCAGTAAATACAATAGAGTACAGTACTGCAATAAGAAGCAATGAGTACAATAGAGTACTGTATTGTAATAACAAGCAGTGAGTACAATAGAGTACCATACTGTAATAAGAAGCAGTGAGTACAATAAAGTACAATACTGTAATAAGAAGCAGTAAGTACAATAGAGTACAGTACGGTAATAAGAAGCAGTAAATACAATAGAGTAGAGTACTGTAATAAGAAGCAGTAAATAAGACAATAGAGTAGAGTACTGTAATAAGAAGCAGTAAATACAATTGTATTTTCCTCTAACAGAAGGAGTATGCCCCTTCAAAATCGTAGCCTCATACCAACTGGCGGACCTGCTTCCCCCTCCACTTTGTTGTGGCCTATCGGCACAATGTCTCTTCTGACAGACTTTTTCATTAGGTAGCCGTCTGTGATAAATAAGGAATGATCCTGGCACAAATATCCTCAAAAAATCACTTGTTTGATCTTTGGCCTTTACATAACAGGTTCTGTTCTAACATGTTCATGATTTATGAGCATGATAATTGAAAATAGGACCAACTAGCATTCCAAATTATGAATCACCGCCACCCATATATGATGTGTTGGGGGTGATCAATTAAAAGGTTGGGCTGGGATCACTAAAGAAAATGTCTGAATTTTCAAAATACAAGCTGGCACAAACTAGTGACCAATTTAGCATGAGCTTTCATTGAAAATTGACCCCCCCCCCACTAAAACCCTATTTTGGAGGGGAATTTTCAAAAAACAAAAAATAGCATTTTCCCTACTCATTGAGGAGAGTGTGTGTACAAAATTTCAAGTTTCTACTATGAACGGTTAGGGCTGGGCGAAGTCCAGATACATAGATAGATAGATTGATAGATAGATAGATACATACATATAAATGTATGAACACATGACAACCTAAACCTTTGGTAGCAGTGATTAAAACCGAATCAGTAATTTTATTGTAATCTTTTACAATTATAGTGTATATATTAGAAACCGTCAGCCAAAACTGTCAAAATAGGTTTCTTCAGTTTTCAAGTCAGTTCGGATGGCTGGCTGGCTATGTATATATCACATGTACCAGCTACACCAATGGAGCTAGAGGGCTGAAGATTTCAACATTTACGCCTTATGTCTAGAAAAAACGTTTTTTTGTTTTTTTTAAATCCCCCCCAAGTAGGTTTTTAGTAGGATGTTCAATTTACAATGTAAGTTTATGCTAAATTGATCCCTAGTTTCTTTTTTGAAAATTTGAAAAGAAGTGAGTAACTTATTCATTCGTCACCACTTTTTTAAATTGATCACCCATGACACTGCATGCTGCCAAAAGATGTTGGTAACATGACGGTTTCTATTCAGATGACCTGTCTAATATATATTTGGGAAAGTTTATGGGTCGGTTTCTTCTTCTTTCAAATGGTGTATTGTAGCCAGAGGTATTGAATTAAAAATGCGCTAATTTAAAAAATGCCCCAAAAATCTGGGTGATTTAAAATTTTATAATAATAGTGTGGGATCTGCGTTCACGCTCACCCTGATAATAATCATCTGCTTTCTATTTCGCTATCTGTCTCTAATATACGTTTGAGTAAGTTTCAGACTGCTATAAATGTAGTGGAAAGCAATTTCATTTCTCACCTGAAAAATAACTTTTTATGTGAAATCCAGTAGTGTTACAATATGCCAAATGAATGAATGACTTGGCTCCACGGACGGAGATTTGGGACTGGTTTTCCGTGTCTTTATTCGGGTCCTAGGTCGGCGGGGCCTGAATGTGGAGAATCCGTAGTCTGCGCAATGGAGTTTTAAGGTGCAGTGCAACGTGCGTGTGGCCGACCCCACCCTTTGAACCTTAGGTTTGCATGCTATGGTCCACCGTAGTGGACCAGATAGCAGCAGTGTCCTTAGGTCGTAGGTTTGACAGGAGTGTCCTTCTCCTGGCAGATGTGAGCTAGCTATGGGGGTCTGCCGCCCCTTTTATGGTCACTCGGGGGTGCCGTTGAGATACGTCCTACATTCAACGCGATCACACCCGTGTACTTCTTAACAATAAAAAATGTCGGCTGATCCGGCCAGTGGCGGATCTACTATTAAACTAATGAAGTTTTTATTTAATGAGTGAATTTTTCAACAAATTCGATGCAGTTTTTGTACAGATAACAGTGGTTACCCAGACCTTGCTGCTGATAGGAAGGGGCCCACAGCATGGCCCCATTTTCAAGGACTCCACCCAATCATTACCGCTATCTGCCCTTTGGTTCTCTAGGTCCTTGCGAGGGCAGCAAGTCCTTCGGACCTTGTTGGATGTTGCCTTATTGTCGCTGGTTGCGAATGGGCCCCCATAAGAGTTCAAGCTCCAGGGCCCCCATAATGTAGATCTGCCACTGGTCATATCCATTGATGATCTGATTTTCATCTATCTAACTATAATTCACTATATGTATAATGTAAATGCATTGCTGATAATTTTACTATCAAAATGCATTGAAAATCAAAAAGAAATGGTCAGCAATTAATGCAAGCATTACTGACAGAACATTGCTGTTAGATGTATATCTATAATGTGAATTATAGTTAGGTAGATGGAAATCAGATCTACATTTTGGGGTCCCTGAAGCTTGAACTCTTATGGGGGCCCATTCGCAACCAGCGACAATTGGGCAAAATCCAACAAGGTCCAAAGGGACTTGCTACCCTTGCAAGGTTCTCGAGACCCTATCTTTTATGAAATCCCCCAAGATATTTAAATTAAATGTGATCCAAGAGTTTGTGATGGTGATGATTTTCAAATAAGGTATGATTCAATAAATACATAGTTCAGATCCATGATCTCTTATTGGGGCCACAGGCCCCATTTAGGCCTTCTGCAAGAACTAGCTGAAAATCCCAGCCGTGGGTTGGGTTTTCAGCTCAGTGTTTTGAATTCTACAGTTCATTTGATAACTGACAGTAACATTGGGAATAAAACTCCAGTCTCTGTGATTACTTAGAACTTGTATTCATTCTATCGATTACTTGTCGGATAAAAAGTCCATTGATTCACAGGATATTGGCAAAGGTGCCGAAGAATGGCCGGTCAATGGCAAACAAAATATTGGCTGTTAATCGGTCAATTTGAACCACTGACCAAGAGTGGACAAAAGTCTGGGGCCACTTTTCAGCATTGCAGGTCATTTGGCATCAGAATAAAAGGTGAACTTTTATTTGATTGAAATTTGCTAAGTTTACAAATAGAATGTATTTTGTTATGTCACATTTGATAATCAGTGAGGGCAGTATACATCTAACAGCCATGCTCTGTCAGTAATGCTGGCATTTATTCCTGACCATTGCTAATCCCTTTCTTTTTGAATTACCTCTGTCATGTTGTAAAGAGGTATATGATTTTGGTTTGAGTCTATTTGTTGGTTTGTTTGTTGGTCCGCATTTTTTCCTGTCCTGTTCAGATTTTCTGAAAGGGTGGACGATAGGCAAAGGGAGAATTGATTAAATTTTAGAATTCATGCACAATTACCTCCCCTACGTCGTAGTTATATGTCCAGGGCTTTTCGTTACATTGATTTCCTTTTCAGCTTCTTCATATATTAATCAAAAATCAAAAAATCAAAAAATATATGCAACAGTTGAAATTTAAACAGTTAACTACCCGATCTCTGATCTATCCACTAAGTGATTTCAGTGGCATTGACAGAGGTATGCGCTCTCTGAGTGCTTTCTAGTTTTCAATGCATTTTAATTGTAACATTATTAACAATTCATTTACATTATGAATATAATAGCCCTATTCTGTCAGTAACACTCACATTCATTCCTGACCACTGACAATCCCTTTCTTCCTGATTTTCAATGCATTTCCACAGTAAAATCATTAGCAATTCATTTACATTATACATATGATAGTCCTAATCTGTAAGGCGGAACATATTGCCTGAAACATTGTGATAAAACAACAAAGATGACGATACTATGTCATTTCAAAGTTCTACACAACACTGGGAAGGCCAAAAGCATATGAGGTTTAATCTTGAAACTTCACAAAACAGTTGTAACAGGTTCAATTAACTTACTGTAGTCATAACATGACATTTTATTTTAGTGTGAAAAAAAAAGTATACAATTTGTATATACAAGCACACATCATAACAATCATATTGACACAATATCTAGGGCCTTAAACCTTTTAGAGTAAAAGAAAAGTATACAATTTGTATATACAAGCACACCCCATAACAATCATATTTACACAATATCTAGGGCCTTAAACCTTTGCGGTGGTGTAATAAACATCATAATTCTTCTTAAAATCATTTGCATCTCTTGATAGCAGTACATATTCTGGTAATCTATTCAAAAGTCCCACCACTCTATTGCTAAAAAAGAATTGTCTGATATTCAATCTACTTCTATTTGCTTCTACCGTATATGTGTGGCCTCTCAGTCCCTTGTACTCCCTAAATTGTATATACAAGCAAACATCATAACAATCACATTTACATAATATCTATGGCCTTAAACCTTTGTGGTGGTGTAATAAACATCATAATTCTTCTTAAAATCATTTGCATCTATTGATAGCACTAGATATTCTGGTAATCTATTACAAAGTCCCACCACACTATTGCTAAAAAAGAATTTTCTGATATTAATAATCTGCTTTGTTGGTTGGTGTAGTGACTGTAATGTTTATATATGTATGTTAAATCAATAAATAATGTATGTATATGTTAAATCAATAAATATGCCAGAGAAAGCTCCCAGCAGCCCCCATTCTGTTTCCGATCCCATGGGAACGGGGAAGGCTCGGTTCTTACCAGTCGAACAGCCCTGTCACACGTGTTTTCTTGTCCATCTTCTTTTCTCAACACGCTTAAACATGGTTACAAAATCAAACGCATTCTAATCTCACACAGCTAGAACAGAAAGACTAACAAAGCGAATAGAGGCACTAAACACAACAAGAACGTTACAGTGACTTTCAAGAATTTCAAGGCAGATCCTATTATAGGTATCCCTCCCACATTTCGAAAAAATGAAAACAGAGTTCAGCATTTGTTTTGCTGCAACCCATTATAGAAGCAGCGCACACCCTCTTTCTCTTTCTTCTACACCCCATTCTCTTATAACTCTCTAACTTCAACCTCCGCTGACTCCGAGCAGTCAAAAAGTTTATCCTATATAAATTAATGGTAATTACATTTTTGCTTTACACCTTTCTGATTATGAAAGATTTGTATGGGGACACTCTATTTTTGGAGAACGGTGTGTAAAAATTAGTATTTTAATTTAATTTGCAGCATTTATAAAAATGAAAGAATTTTGTCTTTACTAATAAAAAAGAAGTCAAATTTAAACTCAGTGCAAACAGATTTTGTTTTCTCAATTTTTTAAAAAGATTTTCAGGCCGAGTTCGCTTAGTGCATACTAAGGTGAAATCTCCAGTAAAGAATCTTTCAAAATGTCAGAATGAAATTTGTCGAGCTAATACCATCGATTGCGATGCTGTCAAAGACTCAGTTAGGAATTGATTAGAAGAGTTTCCTAATATTCTCACAAACCTCCGCGATTTGACAGATAATCCAGCTTAAGCTGACATTCAGTGCTTTCTTAAACTCGCGAATGATTCACCCAAGAAAAAACCAACACTAACAGATGGGAAATGAAAAAAAAAAAATAAAACTAGCATTCCAAGGGAAATTATGAATCACCGCTGTGTTGGGAGTGATCAATTAAAAAGTTGGGCTGTGATCACTAAAAAATGTTTGAATTTTCAAAAAAACAAGCGGGCACAAATTAGTGACCAATTTAGCATAAGCTTTCATTGAAAATTGAACACCCCTATAAAACCTACTATGGGGGGGGGGGTTCAAATAAACAAAACAACATTTTCCCATATCAATTAAAAAGTTAGGCTGTGATCAATCACTAAAAAATGTCTGAATTTTCAAAAAACAAGCGGGCACAAACTTATGACCAATTTAGCATAAGCTTTCATTGAACCCCCCTCTAAAAACCTATTTAGGGGGGAATTTTCAAAAAACAAAAAAACAAAAATTTTCCCTGCTCACTGAGGAGAGTGTGTGTGCAAAATTTCAAGTTTCTATTGTGAACGGTTAGGGCCAGGCAAAGTCCGGCTACATAGATAGATAAAATTGAATCTCTCCTTTAAAAACTATTTAGGGGGAGAATTAAAAAAAAAAACAAAAAAAAAAATATTTTCCTTACTCATTGAGGGGAGTGTGCATACACAATTTCAAGTTTCTACTATGAATGGTTAGGGTTGGCCGAAGTCCGGCTACATAGATAGATAAAATTGAACCCTCCCCTCTAAACTCTACTTTGGCGGAGAATTTTCAAAAAACGAAAAAAAACATTTTCCCAACACATTGAGGTGAGTGTGTGTGCAAAATTTCAAGTTTCCACTATAAACGGTTAGGGCTGGGCAAAGATAGATAAATATAAATGTGTGAACACATGAATAACCTAAACCTTTGGTAGCAGCGATTAATGGATTTCTATTTGTACACTGCTACCAAAAGGTTTAATGAAAAAATTAACACACAAAAATTATTAGAATTTTTCTAGTTTACATAAAGTTAGCAAACAACAATCTTAGAACTTAGGATTAGATTTTTAGAATCTATGTTTACATGAACAGAGGCACTAAACACAACAAGAACGTTACAGTGACTTTCAAGAATTTCAAGGCAGATCCTATTATAGGTATCCCTCCCACATTTCAAAAAAATGAAAACAGAGTTCAGAAAACAGAGTATATGTTTACCTGAAAAAAATCTATACCAAAGTCCCACGACTCTATTGCTAAAAAAGAATTGTCTGATATTAAATATCGCCTTTGAGTATTCTGCTTTGATGGTTGGTGTAGCGACTTTCCACAATTTCAAGGTTGATCCCATTACAGGAATTCCCCACTTTTTGTTTTGCAGCAAGTCGTTATAGAGGCAGTGCGCACCCTCTTTCTCTTTCTCCTACACCTCATTCTCCGATAACTCCCGCCACTTCAACCTCCCACGACTCCTAACGCTCAAAGATTTTTAAATTAATGGTAATTACTTCTTTGTTTTATGCAATTTTGGATAATGAAAGAGTTGTATAGGAACTCTCTATTTTCAGAGAATGGAGTAGAATTTAGATTTGAATTAAATTTGAATTTAAACAAAAATGACTTTTTTAAGTATAGAAAAATATAAATATTTGAGTAAATTAAGTTATTCATCCTTCATGTTTCATTCACCCTTTATTCAACCTCCAGTTTTATTCACCCCCGAAATAATTTCATTCACCCTTGGGTGGATCATTCACCCCTTTAAGAAACACTGGCCTAGAAACTTATGCTCTACCCAAAACATAGATAAGTGTTGTATAGCCATCTTGGACCGCAGGAGGAAAAGGGAAGACTCAAAACTTGTTTATAAAAATATCAGGATATATTTTTATTTCATAAGATACATTGTGTCGGGCGGAGAATGAAGAGTGGGAGAGATATAATGAGAGCCGACAGACTGTTCCCAACAGGGGAACTGGACCCAGCTGCTCTCTGCATCTCCGAGGGCATCCTGTGTCTCTCTGCTTTTTGAGGGCCTTGGTGTTGCTTTTATCGGGTTTGTACGCCCACACTGATTTTCCAGTCTGCCATCTGCAGTCAGGGTCGATATCCTGTGTTAAGTAAGTATCATGTGTTATTCCCCTTAGGCAGAAGACTGCCGCTAGGGGACGCTGTTTCACGTACTGGAACGGGGCAGCGATTGTTTATCAGTTGGAGAAATCGCTTCGTGGTACACGCATGTTAGGTTGACTACAGTCACTATATGAATAAAGAATCTCTGTAAGTACATAATAACTTTGTTGCATTTTTAATCTGTCATTAACCCAAGCTTACATCCTGTTTATGACTTTTCCACACCTGGTCTGTCTTCCAGTTCCTGGACACCTTGCAGTTTTCAGTTTTCATCAATATCCTGTTTATCACTTTCAACACCTGTGGGGGTCAAATCTGTGACCTCCGCCCATGGCTGCCTAAATATCCAACATAAGGATCAAATTCTTTTACAATAATAAAAGGTAGTGCTGAGCATTAGAGAATCGAACCACAGTATTTATAATCCTCAGCCCACTTCACAATCTTGAAGCCACTCAGCATATCATAGGTAATTCAATAATCACTTAATGGTGGGTAATGGCATTCTTGTTCTGATGGTGTGGCCAGTTGCAAACAAGTCAAATCTTGCCTGTGGGGGATAATTCCTGACATTTTGACAGGGATCAAGTGCTCACTGTTGTCCCGGCGGTGGCATAGATACACCGCTAAGCCTCGTTTAATTCAACTGTTGATAAAACACAAGTCAAAGTACAATAAACAACGGTGAAAGATTGTATTTGCATTGTGCCACTGACAACTTAATTAATAAAAAAGAATACTAAGACCTGTAGGCACCACGAGTTCTTAGAGAACTCACCAGAGATTGAGTTGAAACTCTGAACCGATTTGACAAGGGGATCAGTGTAATAAGACTTTTGAGGTCATCCGATTCATAAAATACTTGTTGTAGGCTTGTCTCTATGTGAGCTACGTGAGCATATTTCTGTAAGGTTAGCTTTTCTGAAGGTCATTTTCATGAAATTCTACATGTAGGCTCATTGAGAAAATTTGCTCAAAAGTTTTAAAATTGCGGTTAAAAAGCTTTCATTTATTTCAGAAGCAGCTCGTAAAGGATATGGGATTATAAGTTGAAATATTTTTTTCACCATCTATAGATGTCATTTTTCATT
>VCCN01003039.1:1698100-1708887 GCA_006491835.1 Architeuthis dux | reverse complement strand
TGAATCACTGCCACCCATATATGCTGTGTTGGAGGTGATCACTTAAAACGCTGGGCTGTGATCACTAAAAAATGTCAGAATTTTCAAAAAACAAGCGGGCATAAACTAGTGACCAATTTTTGCATAAGCTTTCATTGAAAATTGAACACCCCACGGGGAGGGGGGGGGTTCAAAAAACAAAAAAGCCAATAGCCAGAGACAATGTGTTTTCATATTCACACAAGTAGAAAGCAATAAACAAAGACTAGCATTCCAAGGGAAATTATGAATCACTGCCACCCATATAAGCTGTGATCACTAAAAAATGTCGATTTTAAAAAAACGGGCATAAACTAGTGACCAATTCAGCATAAGCTTTCATTGAAAATCCACACCCCCTCTATAAACTTGTTTAGGGTGGAGAATCTTCAAAAAAATAAAAACCATTTTCCACCATCCTATTGAGGGGAGTATGTGCACACAATTTCAAGTTTCTACTATAAACGGCTTCGGCTGAGCGATACGTGTGAACACATGAATAACCTAAACATTTGGTAGCAGTGATTAAACGAACTAGAAAGCACTTAGAGAGCGCATACCTCTGCCAACACCATTGTCACTAAAAGCAATGAAAATCAGTTCATATATAGTTACGATTCAGTGGAGGTAGCTGTAAGTTTCTTTTTTCCATTTTTTGGACTATTGTATAATATGAAAAATATCTCTATCGAAAAAAGATTCCTGCATCTGCTCAAAATTTGAATCCATTCTTCCTTAACTCATAGTCCACTCACCTACAAATGTCACTGAAATTCATTGAGAACTTTGAGATATTGTGTAGACAAACATGAGTGAATAATTATATCTCTTCCAACTTAGTTGGTAGAGGGGATTTAAAAAAACAAAACATTTTCCCTACTCATTGGAGGGGAGTGTGTACAAAATTAAGTAGTAAGAAATAGACTTAGGTGACGAGCACCCAAAGTGGTGTCACTCACTTCACCCAGTGCTATTTTACCTATAGCTGGAAAGAAGAGAGTGGATTCATACTTTTCCCAAGGGCATTAGCGCGGAAGTGAACACAAACAGTGTCCAAGCAGTTTTTGAGTCCATTCTCTGAGCCGTTCCGTTATCTGCTCATCCACCCCGCACATCCTTTTGGATTAAAGAAAATAATAAATAAACACGTTTCCATCCTATAAACATCTCAGTAAGCAAATTGAGATAAGCAGAATGGTTTTAGTGATAATGTAAGCAGTTCTTTCATTAGACTGTGTTTGGTGGTGGTGGCGGCCAGCTGTAGGATACACTGACCCAATTCAAAGGCTTAAAGTAGAAAAGCAGACATTAGCGTGTCAGATTATTAACATGCCAAATATCGAGCAAAAACAACTATTCCATAATTACATGTCTAAAATCATTTCAATTCCTTATTATACAGATTTGTGCGGTTAATTCAATCCAAAATTTGCTGTACTGTTCAAGGTCTTATAATTTAATGGGTTTGTTTCAGCTTATACTTAGTTGAATTATTTTGTACGGCAATACTGTAACTGTACTAAAACCTACACTAATCAAGGTATTGCTGTGATTCACTTTTGAAATTTATACTACCCTTGTCCCATAATAGTTACATTTAGATGGATATTACTATATGCAAATGTAACAACTATTATGGACAGATGTACATCGTAAAGTATTTTTGCACACCATCTGCTAACAAGATTCATCAATGAATTTTCCTTGGATTCAGATCTGCACCATTTGTTTTTCTTTTACATCTATGAACAAAGTTGGAAGAGGTATATGTATTCACTCATGTTTGTCGACACAATATCTCCAAAAGTTCAATGAATTTTGTAGGCGAGTTGGCCATGAATTAAGGAAGAATTGATTGCAATTTGGAGCAGATGCAGGAATTTTTTTTCGATAGAGAAATATTTTCATATATTAGGATAATAGTCCGAAAGATGGAAAAACGAAACTTACAGTTACCTCCACTGAGTTGTAACTATATATGAACTGATTTTCATTATTTTTAGTGACAATGGCAGAGGTATGCACTGTGCTTTCTAGTCCTTTTAATCACTGCTACCATAGGTTTAGGTTATTCATGTGTTCACACATTTATATGTTCCTATCTATGTATCCAGACTTCGCCCAGCCATAACCATTCATAGTAGAAACTTGAAATTTTGCAGGCGCACCTCAATAAGTAGGGAAAATGTTTTTTAATCTACCCCCGTTGATTTTTTTAGAGGGGGTTCAGTTTTCAATGTAAACTTATACTAAATTGGTGACTAGTTTATGCCCGCTTTTTTTGTTGAAAATTCAGACATTTTTTTAGTGATCACAGCCCAACTTTTTAATTGATCACCCCCAACACAGAATATATGGGTGGTAGTGATTCATAATTTCCCCATGAACGCTAGCTTTGTTTCAATCAGTTACATAATTTTAGAGTGTTGATTATTGTGAGGATTTCCTCTCAGGCTAACAGGTTATAAGAGATGTTTCACTTCCACTTTTAACACGAATGATTGACAACACACAAAAAAAGACTAGCAGCTTACACAAAGTAGTGGCCTAACACTGCTGTGATAGCCGTGTAGATTAAGCTGCAAGTGTGTACGCAGCACATGATAAAAGTTCAGCTAAGTCATTGCCTAAACAACCCGAGATGGTCAGGAGGCCCGACAGCAGAGACAAGAGCTAATCAAGAAATATTTTTTCAACTTGAATATGTAAACAATGTTGTGGGGAAGCATTCCAACGAGGGAGATAGGGGAAACCAAATTCGTAGGAAGTCAGAAATGCCAGCAAGAGAAAAGAGGGGGAGGGCTTACATAAAAAAAAAAATTATATAAAAGTGACAGCAGGATCTCAACACATGAACAATACTAGAAAGCACTCAGAGAGCACATACCTCTAGCCAACGCCACACACTAACTAAAAAGTAAATGAAGATAGAATTTTTTTTTTAAAAACCCCAAAACAAGGGAGAGAGCGCGATTCTCGCAATATGTACAAATATAGAGTTATTCTAGCCTTTTTACTGACTGTTCATTTTTTTTTTTACCTATTTTCCTGAAGAATATAAAAAAATATATCTCAATCGGAGACAAATTCCTGGATCCACCCCAAAATTTAATCACTTCCTTTGCAGCCCATGGCCCACCGTTTCACAAAATTCCGTGAGAACCTTTAGAGATATCATGTGGACAGACAGACAAGAGAGAATACACGTACTCGTGTGGACAGACAGACATATACAAGAGAATACATGTACTCATGGGGACAGACAGACACGAAAGGATACATATTAGAAGAAAAAAAAGGCTTACAGTTTTATACAACATATTTTAAAATATACTCAACTTTGACGTCTAACAACTGACTGCAAAGAAGTTTTAACATGAAAGGAATTCTTTTTTACAATATGGAATTGTTTTTCCAGACATTTATGATCTACTAATTTACACCTTTCACTCAGCAACCAGAGAGATGCAGGACAGGTATTAATTAGTAGATATAAATTTGCTATGAGTAAGCTTAGCTAAGGCAGATATGTTTTTGTGTTTAGAGGGCACCTTAACATCTCCATTAGAACTGGTAGAACAAGCTAAAAATGGTCAGGACCTGAAGCAAATGGCTAAAAACAATCTTCAGATAACATGGTTTTCGTCACTATTGTAGAAAAACAAAAAAACTAAAAATGTTCAAACATTTTACATCACTTCTAAAGCTAAAAAATTTTTCAAACTAAGAAAAACAAGTAATGAACGACATCCAGATGAGTCACACATACAATAACAAATATAGCACTGAGAGATCGAGGAAGGAGTTTCTGGGTTAGACATGATCTTCTGCCAGCTGTAAGAGCTCTAGAGGCTCAATGTGTAGAGCAGTCCTGAGGAACGCCAATTTGAGTCTCATCTGGAGCCTATTCTTTATTTCTGATCTGCGAAATTAACGTTGTCCCGGGGATGGTAAAATTGTGTTCAGGACAAACAAATATCTTCCGAGACAGAAGTGATTGGGGGAAGGAAGGGGGAGAAAAAAAAAAAAAAAAAAAAAAAAAAAAAAAAGAAAGATTTTCTCCACTTTTTTCAAAATCACTTATGGCCTGGAGGTGTTGGAAGATTTTTAATTTTTAAAATTTTTTAATTTGGTGAGGATTGGTTTTTCGGGGCGGTTTCCATTACCTTCGGGAGCATTAAAATTGTTTTTCGGGATGGTAGTGAATAAAGTTAGTCTGGAGCACTGAGGCAAAGATATACAAAGTAGGGATAAGAAACTTCTATAACTTTGCACTTTATAGTTCAAAAGGAAGATTATTTTATAATTTTTAAATCAGAAATCTAAAAAAATATTACCTGTAATAACACTAAACCAAAGTCGGGAATTCAGTCAATGCTTAAGACATTTAAGATCTACTTCTTCAAAAGCTACAAGGAACAAATGAATCATTGTCACAACCTTTGACATTCAATAAATAAAGTTCACTGATTTGTCAAAAATCAGTAAACTTTAAATCCATATTCTGTTGGTTACTTTTGTTATGCATTCAAATTTGAAATAATGAGAAAATTAACACAGACCATTTCTAACTTTTTAAAAAAAATTATCAAACATGTAAAAAAGAATTATACAAAAGTGCACTAATCAAAACTGATGGGACAAAAGTCAACTTGAAAAAGAAATATATATATATATCTTTCCCCTAAACCAAACCAATTGTGGTTGGTAGTTAGATAATTGTCATAGGAGAGTACCTGGGGTGGTTCACCAAAGAGGAATCTCAATGTCTGGCCCATCTAACCAACAATCAACTGGTTTCGCCTTACTCATAGTTAGTCCAATCCAAAAAACAAAACATAAATAAAAAAAAAATCTTTTCTAAATAAGAAATATGCCTAGAAACATTTGCACAAAGAAAATAAATCAATGTTTTGTACTGTTGCTAACGTTGAAATTTACCCAATAACATGGTGAATAAAACGATGACATTTAATCGGAGTCCGTACTGACATACAGCAGAGGTCAGAAGTTATGTATGCAGTGCTCGAAATTAACTTTATCCCAGGGACAGTAAAAATGTGTTAGGGACGAACAAATACCTTCTCCCGGGACAGAAATGATATAAAAAAATTTAAAAGAAAAAAAAACACTTCCGTCCCAGGTGTCCAGGGGAAGATATCTTTTTAAAAATTTGGTTAGGATTCTTCTTGTTACTCTAGAAAAACAAAGTCAACTCCAGGTTTGGACTGGAGTTTGACAATTATTTATTTCCTAAACATTTTAATGGTGTTTTTATTATGCTACTAACAACTTGATAATAAATTAAACAACATTTTGATTTTGGGACTGTTTACATTTCATTTGGGGCGGTAGTGAAAAAAGACCTGGCTGTATGGCCTTGGTAGATTTACTAGAATCAACACCACTTTCTGCTACCGCTGTATGTACATGTGTATAAAATAATTTTACAGTAAAACTAATTATTATATCAAATTAGATGTTGATAAATGTCACCAGATGATGTACAATACATTTGAAAGTAGCACTGTCAAACTCCAGGACAAAGTCAGTTTTGACTTTACTTTCCTATGTAACAAAAACAATCCTCACCAAAAATAGGAGGGTAAACTGATATAGACAAATCAGAATTTCACTACCGAGATTTGAACTTGTGATTTCTAGCCTGGTGTTACACCTGCGCTAAACTGACAAGTCTTACACTGCCAAAATTCATAGTAGAATTATGCAAGGAAGTAGGAGCAGAGTTTGACTATGGAGCAGCCAGGCTTGTTCAACTATGTTCTGTTAAAATGGACCTATATTTGATCTATACAGCAATTGTAGGGAACAGCAGATAAAGTTTAAAAAGCTCTTCCAAAACAAGCATCAGACCAACTGACAAAGGCAATAACTTTCTAACAGTCGTATCAACCATTTAATGGGGAACTTTTCGATTTTCCACAAACAACTTGCCCTAACTTGGTTCGGAGCTCTCCTCCTCAACTTGTGTTATTTATCCATCGAGATCCCCTTTGTCACGTAAAACTATAAATAAATCTTGGAGCAAGTCAACCATATCGGATGGTATTTATTTCTGGGTTAGGACTAATATACATACATATACAGATATTTCACCAGTCATGCAAGACAAACAGTGAATGTCAACATAAAAAAAATATAAACAGTCAGGGTTGCCGGACAAACCCAGGATAAAAAAAACAAAAAAAAAAAACAAAAAAAAACATTACGATTGAAGCGAATATATTTTCTAAAGAGCAGAAGTCAAGGGAAGTAGTTAACAGTAAATTTTAAAAGCTAGTTTAGAAGAATGCCAAAACAAAGAGAAAACATTACAATATTTTATGTGGATGAGAATAGTTAATTTTTTTATTATTATTTTGAAAGTTGAATATCTTTCTCAAGGACACAAAGTGGACAGAAACTGTCACAGCCAGAGTTTGAACTCTGATCTGTCAAATCCATTTCTGTGCCGTTAACAGTTCCGCAACACCACACCTCTTGCTTTACACAATCTTAAATTGAAACCAGAGATGAAATATGCCTATTCCTTACAGAACTATGTCCTTACTTTTTCATAGATCATTGCATACTAATATCAGTAACACACTAAGAGACATTAAGATTGCTGGATTATGTAAACAACATACAGACAGTTACTAATATAATGCAGTTTTTTTTAAAGGAAAGAAAAAAAGAACTGTTTTCTCAACATCTAAATTTACATATTCTAAACTTAAACTATCCAAACAACTCCCTTTTTAATTCTTTTTTTGTTTGTTTAACTTTGGTTTAAAGAGATTTGTTTCCAAAGAAAGATTTTTAATTATAGATTCTGGTCCAGTGCAATGTTACCAGAGACTTACCCAACACAGGCATTGGAATAGCGTTGAATTAGGAAATCAAGAGAGTCTGAAAGCAGAGGCTCAATACCAGCTTCTTGAGGATGGCCAGACTAGCTCAATTTTCAAATTCGATGCTATTCCAATGCCTTTGTGAGGCAAGTCTCGGAGATGAAGCTTGGATTATCTCCCCTTGTAGCCCAATGCAATGAACGTGTCCAAAGTTCATTTTGCAACACAAAAGAAATGTTTATATTGACTGGTTTGTTATCAACACAGATCATCCATTACAGCAGAAGAATATTTTAGTAAGAGCCTTATCTTAAATATCTAGTCAGAAATTTGAGTATCTATCATTTTCAAAGTGTCACTTAAAGTGTCAATTTATATGGCTGCACTCATTATTCAAAAAGAATAATCTATGTACAGTGGACAAAATGTGTTTTAGCATTCAGGTTTTTGTATTTAATTTATAAGAGGTATGTCTGGAAAGTATCCGTCCAGTTTCAATATCTTGAGAACTGGTTGCATGGCCACGATCTAATTTGACAACCAATAAGAGGCGACTTTTTGCATATGTGTGAACAGACTCTCCCATTGAGTTACTAGATCAGCAGTGATATACCATTGAGAGAGTTTATGTACCGTGTGTGTTGCATTCACAATGACTGAGCAAGACATTCTTCACATCTTGTGCAGGCTTTCTTTTTTGCAAAACATTGCATCACCAAGGCTGTCAGTCCAGATTTGGCTCACTGCAACTTCTGGCTTTTCGCAAAGAGATTTCACACCGTAGATGAGATTAAGGAGAACACAATGAGGCAGCTGATCCCGAAAGAGGACTCTGCAGACTGTTTTGGAAAGTGGAAGGGACACTGTGATAAGCATGCGAGGTCATAAAGGCAAGTATTTTGACAGGGACCAAGGCACCATTGCCCTAGATAGACTATTCTTTCGTTAATGGTTGGATATCTTCCGGACATACCTAATACGTTTGGTTCCAGATTATATTCAAGGTTTTCCATTGTGTTTTGAAAAGATTAATTTTGCTGCCAATTTGAAATCAGAACGTAGTGGAAAGAAAGCTATTTAAAACAATGCAATGGAAACCGTGAATAAAGTTCAACTGCTATATTAAACACCTACACCGAAGCCTAGGTCATTGGTCTATTCTAGCCATTCTCAACGTGGCCCATATGACCCCCTTGGTACATTTGAAAGCCATAGACTGAAATAATAATAAATGAATTTCTGTCTATATGTGTGTGTTGTATCTGTTTGACAGGGGCCCTGGAACCTGAAAAGGTCATTAAGAGAGCTGTGCCACCCTGCAAAAATAAAAGATTTATAACGGCTGATCTACTCTATTAGATTGTATGAATTTACAAAAACAAGATTGTAACTTTTACTTTTTTAACCTCAACAACTGAATATAAACAAATTTTTTTTTTGTTTTGCCTTTTTATTTTTTAATATATAAGACTGACTTAAATAAAAAAAAAAATAAAAAAAAACAAAAAACACAGCAAACATTACAAAATTTTATGTGGCCGAGAACAGTTCATTTTTTTATTTTATTATTTTGAAAGTTGAATGTAAACAGCAGTGTCAAATAATTATTCTAAGTGTTAAGAAAACATTTTTGTGAATGACATTTGATGCTCGGAAAAATGCAGAGCTAAGAGAAAGTTAGCATAAAGCTTAATTTAGAGAGAGATTAAAAAACACTGATGTCATTTCCAAAAAGAATTTAGGCCAAGAAAGAAAATGAAGTGTTCAGGCGGGGCAGGGGGGTGGGGGTGGGAGTAACCTACATTAGAAGACCATTGAGTATTTAATGAATCTACAAGACATTCAATAAGTTAACCCCCCCCCTCCCCTCTGCAAACAATCTGTACAAGAAAAAGAAGAAAAAAAGATCTCTCTCAGGCTGCTATGGCTGCACAACAGACATCAAAATACGTTAAATTGGGTTTTAGAGAAAGATGAAGATAAAAAAAGAAACAAAGCGAGGGGGAGAGATGAAGAGGGGGGAGGGGACTCAGACAACCAAAAAAAAACATCAAATAATAAATCTTACGCTGAGACTACTTAAGCAATGTAAGAAGTAGACACACAAGGCCAAGAGACGATCTTGATTTTGTAAAGTGAACCATATAGAAGCGATCAATAATTTGGTCTGCTTAGGTTTTTTTTCTCCTCAGATCGCAAGACGACAAAGAAAACTGGAAAATACAGACAACATAGCAGAGTTAAAAGATTGGAGAGCAACAAATGCCAACAGAAATAATTACTGTATATTTCTGGGGATACGGCGACCTTTAGATAAGACCCCAATTTCAGTCTGAAGTTCATGGTTTTAGCTCATATCAGTAATAGAAGACGACCCCCAATATATCTGTGGTGAAGTTTAGGTCGGTGAGCACCAAACAACTGATACAGTGATATACCAATACAATGAATTAAATACCGTGAATGTATTACCAGTAATAGAGTAATACCTTAATGTATTACCTGTAAATCGTCTGAATTAGTCCGTATGCTATCAGTGAGGCATGTAACAAGGTAAATACCATGGATACAGCAACCTTTAGAAAACGAGGAGATCCCTATTTCCGTTTGAACTTCATGGTTTTAGCTCATATCAGTGGTATAAGATGACTCCAAATATATCTGCTGAAGTTTAGGTTAGTGTGCACCAAACAACTGATAGTGACATACCAATACAATGAATTAATACCTTGTATTTATTACCAGTAATAGAATAATACCTTAATTTATTACCTGTAAATCGCCTGAATTGTCCGTATGCTATAACCAGGTAAATACCATATTTCGACTGTAGTGATAGTAGTTTAACGAAGACCGTTGACCGGTTTGTTTACATACGATACCTGTCGAGCGGTGTTGACTGAGCTGGTGGATGAAGCACCGATTTACGATTAGGTCTGTTGCTAGTTTCTGTCTTAACCAGTTTAAAAATATACTAATAGCTCAAAAGTTTGTTATAGGGTGTCGGTCCTGGAACCAATCAAATGGTATTTTGAGTAGGATCTGTGTGGGTTATGGAATCAATCAAGTGTATTTTGAGTGGAATTTCAAGGTCACTGTTTTTGTATCTGGCCTATAGGACGACTCCACTTTTGGGGATTTATTTTGGATGCTTCAAGTGCCGTCTTATCTGACAAAATATATGGTTGATTCATCAGCTTATTTAAGTCATGATATTGCACTCATCAATGGGGTTTTATAAGGAACATGATCCAGAAGTTGTCAACCCAGAAAGGAGAACCAAAATGGACTGTGTTGTTGCATATTGAGAGACGACCAAACAACATTTACTGAGAATATTTTATGTAATGAGCTGCAAAGACCGATAGGGGCAAATCACTCTTGTCAAGACAAAATCAACTGTGAACGACGGAAATTTTTAACTGTAACAATGGACCCTTCCACTTAAAGTTACAGATGACTTTCTGCCTGTTTCTGTCCGTAACATTAAGTGGAAGGGTCCATTATTTACAGAGAAAAACTGTTCAGATTATTTTGCACCCCCCTGTATAATCAAAGTTACTGTCGCATTCAGAAGACAACAACTGAGTTACCCCTGCCGTATTTAATGGATTAAGTGTGATAAATCTCAAGTGATAAGATTTGAAAATATCAAAAGAATTTGGCCGTGTGAAAAATCAAGAGATATCAATAGCATTCAATAGTCAACAGCAAGTGTGTGTGTGTGTATATATACACACAAGAACATTAAAGATGCAAGAATGTAGGTCAAAAGTGTGAATGAATTCAGTTCCATTATTTTTTTTTTAAAAAAAAGGTTATATTGAGTAAATAGGACAACGTAAGTATTAGGTTGGTGCAAAAATAATTTTGTTTTAAACTTTGATGCTTATTTTAGTAGGTAGTCCAAACGCT
>VCCN01003039.1:1604262-1614518 GCA_006491835.1 Architeuthis dux | reverse complement strand
CTAACACGTCACGTTAAACCAAACCGATATATAAAATTAACACTTTCCCTTCGATTTGAAATCGCAACCAATTGATTGCTAGGTGGCTGTCTTACCAACTGAGCTAAACTAACACGTCTTATATATTTGCGAATTTATTTATTATATATACAATACAAAAGTTAGAGTAATCATCTTCAATCGGAATGGAAGTAGGAGTGGGGGTTGACTCTGTTCTTGATCTTGTTATTCTTGTTACGGGGGACAGGAGGTTGACAAAAAAGGGAAGTCCGGAGAGCCGCCTAACGTGACGCGATGGTTAACAAGCTCGTCTCGAAGACCAATTCGCTAGTGTAACGATTTTGATCCGCACTAGGTGCCCCACTAAAGTGGCCTTGTGACAGACAAATATGTTTTTAGTGAATACTTGTGCGCCTTGCTTTGGAGTAGTGGTTAGCAGGCTAGTCACGCAGACTGTAGTGATTTCGATCCTCACTGGGTGCCCCACTCTTGTGGCCTTGTACCAGACTAATCTCAGTAATTATCTGGGTGGTCAGCAGATTTGTCACGCAGACCATTACACAACTGTAGTGAATCCCATCTGCATTAGGTGTCTCATCACAGTTGCCCTCTACTTAGCTTAGGGTTAGGGTTACCAAGTTGGGTACAAGTGAATTATTGTGGTCCATAATAGAAGTGTGCTCCCTCCTACAGAGCTAGCAGTATTGCTTTATTTTCGCATCCCGTACTCCAATGACTGTGGTCTCGAATCACAAGCAGTGGGGGAACCCAGGGAAGATCGAACTCAGTACACAAGTGAATTAGGACAAGCTTGCTACCCATCACACCACATTGAGGGGGGACATGATCTCAATTTGGCTTAGTCTGACACAAGGCCTCATTGTAGTGCACCTGGTGAGGACCGAACTCACTAAATTAGCAAATTGGTCTAACAATCGCTCCATGGTGAGATGACTATTATCTCAACCAAACTGAATGTAGTCTGGCACAAGGCTGTATTATGGGGCACCTGTGACTATCGAATTCACTAAATTAGGAAATTGGACTAACAATCGCTCCATAGTGAGATGACTATTATCTCAACCAAAGGTTGTATTGCGGTGCACCTGGTAAGGATCGAACTCACTATACTAGCAAATTGATCTAACAATCGCTCCATGGTGAGATGACTATTATCACAACCAAACTAAATTTAGTCTGGCACAAGGCCACAATAGCAGGACACTCAGTGATGATCAAACTCACTACACCAAAGAATTAGACTATGAAACAAGCTGTTACTCATTGCACAGTGTGAAGCGCCCTCATCAAGTCTTATGAATTATTCGGAGAATCCACTTAATTGGTTATTTTTTTCCAAGCAGAAGTAGTCGCCATTTTTTGCTTTCACCCACGCGAAAATGTCTCGGGCCATCTTGTGTGATCCACTTGGTTGTCACCTCCCAGCGAGTAGATGATATCTTCATCAGCATATTTATGTGGATGCAGCTTTGGTTCTGTTTCTAGAAGATGACAAGGATGGGAGATGGAATGGTTGGTAGGAGAGAGAGAGAGAGAGAGAGAGAGAGAGAGAGAGAGAGAGAGAGAGAGAGAGAGAGAATGCGTTCGGCCATATTGTACAATCATAAAATCATTAACCTCTTCCTAACAGCAGGCATACAGAAAATCCTCGATTTTCATTCAGAGAATATTATTAGAATTGGAATTGGTTTTAAGGAAGGAATTAATAGCCCCAAAGACGATTAAACGTCAGTTCTTGCAGCTGAGAAATTTTCTTTTTCTTTTGCTTTCTGAACCAAAATGGTTTCCTCATTTTAGGCTAATATATTCAATTGGACCAAAAATAAAAAAGCATTTCAATTACAATTGTAACATTACGTATCGGCCTTTCTGAAATGACGTATTTAGTTATGAAACGAGAAGGTGATGAAATTCATAATTGAAAAATGTGGCTGATACAGACCCGTGCAAAGCTGGCCTGATAGAAAATGATGGTCCTAATTCAAACTGCCCATTCAGTATTTTTGTAACCAGTGCTAAATACATATGAAACAATTGAAAACATAATAGGCCAGGGGCCAGCAGCGCCTACCGTGCACCCCCATGATCCTACATTTAGGATATCAAAATATTCCTTAGGATGTCCTCTTTCTAAAACAAAATGGCCGCCAGCACACACCAAAAAAACAAAACAATTTCATATCTCGTCTCTCAGTTGACATATCTGAGTACTTTAAAGGGCCAAATCATCATTTTCAGACATGAGGAATTCAAAAATACACTTTATTTTACCATAATAGTAATTAATTTATAGGTATTTCAGTATTTTACAAGGAAATTTCAAATCAATGTATCTTTTATGAACAACAAGTATTGAAACTACTCAAAGTGATAGCATTTATCTGCTGTCAAAGCCAAGTTTCCTGAGTTTCAGAAAAAAGATGTCTCCAAGAAAAAAGGCAAGAACTACCTCATTTGCATAAAACAAAATAGCCGCCAGCACACACCAAAGAAAACAACATAATTTCATATCTCGTCGCTCAGTTGACATATCTGAGTACTTTAAAGGGTTAAATCATGGTTTTCAGACATGAGACATTCAAAAATACATTTTATTTTACTATACAAGTAATTAATTTATAGGTATTTACAAGGAATTTTCAAATATACTTTATAGGCCAAAGTCTATGGATTGTGGATTTAATTTAATGATGGAGATATATACATAGCAGCATGTAGGATCAAGTGAGTGTGTGTGTGTGTGTGGGGGGGGGCGTAGTGCATGGTAGCCCCTGCTGCCCCCGGCCTATAACAATGTACCTTTTATCAACAAGCATCGAAACTACTCGAAGTGATAGCATTTATCTGATGTCAAAGTCAAGTTTCCTGAGTTTTAATGAAGAGATTCATAGAATAAATTTGGAACATGAGTTGGTTTCAGTTATCTGTATTTATCTATATTAATATTTGAGCACTCTTTGTTTGTTTATTTGTCCGTGCCACTTCTCCGCAAAACTACAACCCCTATCGACCTAATATTCTGCATGTAGACTGAGAAGAGGTAAAGTTCCTACATAGGCTATGTGAGGCTGATCCCGGAGGTCATTCGAGGTCACCATATGTATTTTCTGGTCATTTCTAGCCATTATTCCAAGTTGTTGGCCACAGTTCTGCACTTAGGATGCAGACATTTGACATAGGGGTTCATCTTTACACGGCGAAGGTTATAGGCAATGAGATGTTTATCCTGGAGGTCACCCGGGGTTATTTGAGGTATTTTCTTGTCATTTCTAGCCAACCAAAGCAATTTATAGCATAATATTGAGTTTGTTATGAAGTACAAACTTGTTTTGGACCTCACTATTGGTCGAGCTGATGTGGTCAAATTCAATTGGGTAGGTGGTAAATTTCGACCATTCTTTTACACAGAATCTTCCCAGGGGTCAGTTTTGAATTAAATTAACTTTTGGGCCATTTGGCAGCCAAACAATTACATTCTTGGAGATAATTTAGTAAGTGGGGTTAACCTAGGCAGAAAGAAATATCATAGGATAGGTGGTGCTGACCCCCAAGATCATTGGAGGCCAGCACGGGTTAATTTTGGATTAAAATAGCTTTTTTTCGCTAAACGAAATAACTTTAGAGGCTACAAAAATTGGATTTTTTCTTCTTTTGTTTGTAACTGACTTATCCATGCTTTTCCCATGGCCAACTTTATATAGGTTGAATTAAATAAGCCCTTGCGTATTTCTAACATAGATTTTAGTTGATATGTATGAGGTGTCAATTTAGCCCAGTCTCTAAAAGTGCCGCCTACCAATCAGTTGGTCGTGATTTCAAATCACGGTAGGGGAATGTTAGCTTTTACTCCCCTAAATTTGGTGAGGATTGTTCTTGTTGTTCTTGGTAGAAAAACAAAGCCAACTCCAGACTTTGACTGGAGTTTGACAATCCATAGTAATCAGAGAAGATCTGCACAAGGGCTGGATATGGATGAGAAGCTGAAACATCAACTGAAACTATATTATCTTCCCTAGAGAATTACTCTTTGTCCATTGTTTCAAATGGTTGGTAGGAGATGTTGTTATCAACAAAAATATGAATTCTATCTATCAACATTTAAGATGTGCTCTCTCACAAATAGACCCACAAATCCAAGAACTAGTAGCAAAAAAACAAGAACAGAGATCACATTGATGTGTATATCAATTACGATAGCAGAATTCTTATTTTCTTTTGTAATAAATTGGAATTTCAAATGATGTGTTCTAATTATTTTCGCTTGCATTCTTTGAGTAACAAAAACACAGCAGCAGCTGTACAATTATAAAATTAAGCTAATTCTTAGTATGAAGCTGTCTAATTATACGTAAAATAAAGTTATTATTTGAAATCATTTGTGTTGCAACTTAATAAATGGAAGGGGATACTAGTAATCTTATTGAAAAAAGTGGGGAATGACTCGAAAAGGTTGGGAACTACTGATTTAGAGATAGGTATTAATATGTATAAGTTGTTGTTTTGTAAGTGGATCAGCACACACAGGGTTGTTTGCTAGCTTTTACAAGTTGAAAGCTGTGGGAGGGTGGAGTTAGGTTACAATTTCTGTCTGAAATTACCTTCAGATGTTTTCTTTTTCTCTCCAGCCTTTGTCAATACTAAAAGTCTACTTTTGTTTACCTGTATGTGATCTCTAAGTAGCCAAAACGGTGTATTGTAACCAGTGGTATTGGATTAGGTAGGTAAAGCGTCCCTTAAGAGACAACTCCCAAATGGAGTATGGATCCTGGTGACGAAGACCTGGTTTCTGTTGCATGCGTCAGCTTAGTGATCCTTGCAAGTTTCATGTCTGGTCGAGACCAGGACTTTATTCCTACAAGTTTTTATGACCACTCCCTTGGCAGGATGCAAGTCCACCAAAGGGATACCTCCACCCTAGCTTAGAGTGTACACAATTAGCTGCTGAGTGCACAGGGAAATTTGTCCTAATGTTTTTACACACTCTGCGCACATACTGGGAATCGAACCAGGGACCTTCTGCGTGTGAGGCGGGTGAGGCGGGTGTGCTAACCATTACACCATCCAAGCGGACGGTATTGAATTAAGGTACCCCTTAAATGTACTGACTTAAAGAATGCAAAAAATATCCGGGCGATTTGTAACCTAATAATAATAGTGTGGGGTCTTAGTTTGTGTTTACAAAGAATGGCCGATTTTCAAGCATTTTGGACTTCATATCCGTAATAAAAAGTCCAATAATAGGGAATCCATAATTCGTTCTTTTACTGAATTCGTGAACACCAAACCTAAAGAACTTTATAGCGATGGCATTTAGAACATTTAGAACATTTTATTTTAGTGTAAAAACAAAAGTATACAATTTGTATCTACAAGCACACATCATAACAATCATATTTACACAATATAAGAGCCTCTGCGGTGGTGTAATAAACATTGTAATTCTTCTTAAAATCATTTGCATCTATTGATAGCACTACATATTCCGGTAATCTATTCCAAAGTCCCACCACTCTATTGCTAAAAAAGAATTGTCTGATATTCAATGTACTATTTACTTCTACCGTATATGTGTGGCATTCTGTCCCTTTTACCCCCTTTCTAGTAAAATAATACATCAGGGTTTACTACTTCTAAACTACGCACAATCTTAAACATTTCTATTAAGTCTCCTTTTATTATGATTAGAGGATTGTTGGGAAAAGGTTATTGCTTCAAATGGGTCATATTTTAAATAAATATTTACCGTTTTATATCTTCATCTTACTATTAAAACACGACATTTTATTTGTAACAAGCTTTTATATTTTGTCTCTTGTATTTTACATTCATAGCAAACGAACCAAGGTCAAACGCGACGCGCAAGCACAGAGATACAGTAGATCAGTATATTTTAAAAGCTCAATCTTATCATCGATCAGTATAGACGGTTATCTACGTTTTTCATACCAATTGACACTTAAATATCATTTAGAAGCCATTGGTAAAGTATTGTGAAAAAAATAATTTCGTTATGTACCAGCGGTCGGGCAAAAGGGGAGGCAACATCTCTGGCCTTCAGACGGGTGTCGAGGAAAAAGCTGCCTGGGTGGTTTGAACCTTTGACTTCATCTCAGCTAGTGCAGATGCCAGGCCAGAAAACCCAAATATTCTAGAAGGTGTTACTCTTGACACTCATGGACGAGTGGTCTCACCCCCCTGGTCGGCAGGATCCACGCTCAATAAACTTTCAGTTGAGACACGTTGATTCCTACAGTGGTGTAGACAAGGAGGTTAGTGGTAACCTTCAGCAATCCTCAAAAGTAGTAGAAGATTCAAAGAAATCTGAGGCAAGGAGAAAGACTTCTCGAACTGTTCTTAAACCTGAAGTAGTGGTAACTTATGCTCCACCAGCAGAATCTGTTAAGAACAGTGGATCGGATGTTAGAAAGAAATCTTGCATCCGTAATAGTAGTCAAAGAACAAAAAGGGTTCAGTCTTTTGACAAAAATGAAGCTTCACCCTCCAAAGCAACAAATACAGCAGTATCAATGGAGAATGCTAATACACCTCGGGCATCATCTCCTCGACAAATCAACTCACGGACTCGCTGGATGAATATACCTACATTGGATGTGGCGAAAGAAAAGTCAGATTCTAAATTGTTAAAACTTACAAGGAAAAATCGCTCGGCTTACAAAGACGGAAAGAAGTTACGAGAACTTCTATCATGGCTGCTGGAAAGGTGGCTACAATTAAAAACCTGGTGGTTCTTGAAACAGCTGCAAATGAACCTGAGGATATTTCTAATATTGCTCTATGGAATCCTGACAGTAATTCACAACTCTCTAAGCTACGTAGGAATAAACCTGCTCGGAAGTGTGAACAAATGAAACACATGAAATTGCCAGAACTCACTGAACTGTTTGAAAATCTTTTATAGTTTTGAGAAGGGTCATTAATATTCAAACGGTTCTTCGGACGATTGAACTCCTTCTTATTATTTGTGTTGTAAACACGACGTTTCGGCTGATCCATTCTTCGGCCTTCTTCAGGTGTAAAATCTGAGTGCGATGGCTTAAACAGAAATTATGTTTAAAGGGGGTAGCCCTTATAGCGCATGGCCCGGGTGTTTCTGTGTCTTTAACCCATCACACACGGATTTTACACATGAAGAAGGCCGAAGAATGGATCGGCCGAAACGTCGTGTTTACAACACAAATAAAAAGAAGGAGTTCAATCGTCCGAAGAACCATTTGAATGGTTGAAAATCCTTCTGAGGCCAGTGAAGCATCGAAAAGCTCAAGGGTGGTAAGTTTATCAGGAGCTGCATTTACACAACCCTCAGCTCCTACAGACAATATGGTTCTACCAAGCGTACCAGTTAGTTCTATCATGGAACTGGGGTTGTTTGTTGGTCAAGATGCCAAGTCTTGTTGTAAAGATTTATCAGAACAGGAAACTGAGGATAAATTCCGGAGCTTGTCATTGGCTTTCAAAGCCGATAGGATGACACCAAACCAACGGCTTCCAATCCAGAAGAGCTCAAGGGACTTGGATGAAGAAAACATTCAAAAATAACCTAATAGTGGGATCTCCACAGAAAATGGAAACGTGGAAGATGAGCCAAATAACCAGCTGCCGGTTTGCACAAACTATAAGTATCACCTAAGACGACGGGAAGGATACAGCAAAGACCAGGGCTTACGTCTGGACAATGCCAGCCATGTCCCCGAAGCGTGGGCAATATCAGGAGTTGAAAAACATCTCCAGAATTCCAGAAGTGGATGAGCACTCTAAAGAACAGGATCAAACTGATGGCAAATGCCCACTTAATGTGTTCTAGGAACAGGATCTTTCTTTCCAAGTGGGAGGACAAATGTCAGTGAAATTCTACTGCAAACTGAACCTGACTTGTAATTTGCTCAATAGTGAAACATGTACTGCTGGTCAGTTATGTCGTCATCGAGGTGACGAGGACGCTGCTCAGATGTTACGCAGCCGGGAAGACATCTTTGCCACCCACGTGCATGCTGACCATCATATGGGACTGTTTGGAAAATTGCAGGATCGAGCAAGGGTAATGGAAAAGAATGGGGAAATAGCCCCAATCTGCTGCTCTCGCCAATTCAGATTAACCGATGGCTTCATTGTTATGCTAAGAATATTGAGGACATTTGGCACTTAAATCAGATTGTTCCACTTCATAAAACATTACAGCAGCAAATAGAGAGAAAATGCTAATCTCTATCCCAACATTCTCCAGAGACCAAGCTTCGTTGAATTGGTTCCAGTGGAAGTTGACCCTCGTAAAGACACTTTTCTGCCATATTAGATTAGGTGGGGCTTATACTAATAAAACATTTTTATTGTAAATATAAATCAGACATTGGGGAAAACTTTTAAATATACATACAAATCATTTCTTTACCCCCCCCCCCACCACAAGAATTTGTAAATATGGGATTAAGTAGAATATTTATGGAGAACATACGGCATTTTGGTGAATGTAGAATGAAATAAATACTCAGAATAAATGTGTTATGGTGAAAGAAACATTGAAATACGGCTGGGTCAGCAAACGAGATTAGCTAAGTTAAAGTTAAGATAGAGAAGACCAGCACCTTCCCCACTGGTATGGTCTTCTGATCATCCCTGTTATATATACAATTACTACTAAATGTAGTAATATTAGATCCAGAGCAAATTACGTCCCCTTTCTGTGACGTCACCGGCTGTTGCCACTTATTCAGTATTAAAACGTATCCTGTTGGCTTTGTTAAGCTGGGTTTCTATCTGCTTACTAAACTTGAGTTTATTATTACCATATACACGCAGTTGTTTTTCCAAGTGGGATAATTCCAGGGAGACCCTATCACTTCTGTCGTGTGAAGTCTCATGCTTTAGCTGCTGGTTGGATTTCTACTCCCAACGTGAAGTACTTTGCACTTATCAGTGTTAAAATGTAGCTGCCAAAAGTCTGCCCAGTCAACTAGGTTGTCAAGATCTTTCTGCAGTCTATGTTGTTGTCTGAATTCACAGAATTGTACATCTTCGTGTCCAAGGCCGGATTATACTATACGGCTGAGTAGGCTTAAGCCCAGAGGCCCATAAACACTTTGCTATATTCATATTTTTCTTTTGACAGGACCATAGCCAGATTAGCCTATACGCAAACTACGCTACTGTACTACTACAGGGAAAATGAATTAAATAATCAAAATAAGAACTTTCCTTGGTGTGAAGTCTGAGCGCTCACTATAATTCTTAAGATATTGTTAATAATATCTTAAAACTTAATAAAAATACCCTAACAAATATCTCTTTAAAAATGGAAGGAATATATTACACATTAGCACAAAACAATCCACTTTATTCACACGATTGACAGATCGCATTACTTACTTAAAATTATACACGAAACGGGGGGGGGTCAAGATGGGCGGGCCCCATATTGCTAATAGCCTAGGAGTCCTGGTATAGGTTAATCTGGCCCTGGGCACAGCGGACGTACAACCCTGTACAGGGTTACAGGGCAGAGCACCAAGGATTTCGTCGGGGGTGGGTTGGAGAAGGATGGTTCAAGATGGGGGCGCCATATTGCTAATAGCCTAGGGGCCCTGGTATAGGTTAATCTGGCCCTGTTCCAGTCATCTGCGTATATCTCACAGATTGAGCATGTCATTGATGTCATGGCATGTCATTGATGAAGATAACGCTGGCATGTCATTGATGAAAATGACGAATAAAAACGGGACCCATCACACTCCCTTGTTGGACTCCGTTGGTAACGGGCGCCCATCTGAAGAAACGACCGTTCACAGAAACGCGCTGTTTCAAGCCTTGCAAGAAGTGTTTAATCCAACCCTTCACATGTAGGGCGATGCCATTAGGTTCAAACTTATTTATCAGTCTTTGATGGGGAAACAGAGCCAAACGCCTTGGAAAAGCCAAGGTAAATTAAGTCCATTGGCTTCCCGTCCTCTGAGAATTCAGTCCAAGCAACAAGCACTTTTAGGAAGTTTGTGACGCATGATCCCCTTGACACCAATACGTGTTGAGAGGGTACACTTAGGAGGCTCCACATTTTCTAGTTTATGTTCAACCAGAATGAACCAGGATCTTTTTACGCATTTGGAAAAGATAAGTGAGGGAGATTACTCTATAATTAGCATTTAATAGTTGTATCGCTTGACTAATGTTAGGGACCAAAAATATGAACATACAGTATCGCCCATAAATAAGTACACCCCTACCAC
>VCCN01003039.1:1497052-1511994 GCA_006491835.1 Architeuthis dux | reverse complement strand
AGTTTATTGTACTCTGTTAATCACCACTACCAAAGGTTTAGGTTCATACATTTATATGTATCTATCTATCTATGTATCCAGACCACGCCCAGCCCTAACCGTCCATAGTAGAAACTTGAAATTTTATACGCACACTCCCCTCAGAGAGTAGGGAAAATAGGGTTTTAATGGGGGGTTCAATTTTCAATGTAAGCCTATACTAAACTGGTCCTAAATAAGCTCAGTTTAAAGCAACACAACATCAAAATCGTAAATAATCACATACACACACAAGGTATTAGATAAAATATACAGGTTTATGTCACATATATACACTGGACACATACACACACAAACAGTACACAGATCACTTTACAACCTTTTGGCTTAGATCAAAGTGTAGTATCTGTTCTGCCATGCTCAGGTATCGTCCTGGGAGAAGTTGTGCAGGATATCTTGGCTGTGGCTAGGATCAAAGTGGAGTATCTGCGCATCGAAACTGCCATGGCCTTGAAGTTCAGAAAACCACAGCCTTTCGGGGGTCCTTGTGGCAGGCTCGGGTATCTCCGGATATCTGGGAGAAGTTGCACAGGATATCTTGGCCAGCTGGTCGGGGGGTGATCACCATCGTCCTGAGAAGCTTTTGGGATCTCCCCCCCTCCCCCCTTATTCCGGTCCTCATTGCATTTGTCTCAGTGACAAGGATTTTGGATTCTCAAGTCTCTATACACGGCGACATGGGATCCCTCCTCCACCCTACTGAATTCGGCACTAAATGACCCATCAAGGGTCGATGTGCCATTAAACAAAACCAACAAACAGTATGCACACATGCACACACACTAGTACCCACATACAAACATACACATATGTATATAAGCATATACATACCTAGTTGTATACACACACCAGAACCTCCACTGACTCAATAGAAGGAACACACACACACACACACAATAACCTGACCTTAAAGACCACTTCAGGATTCATACTTAGCTGCACAGAATTCCAGGAAACATCAATCACACCAACCATTCCCACCCATTCAACAGCTGACAGACACAACCACCTAATCTAAGCACCCCATCCCTACCCCCACCCATTTTATATATTTAGCTGATACACATACATAGACCCATTTGATTTAAACACCCACACCCCACTCATAAAGACCCTTCAGCCAAATAAATTTCCTCTCCAATCATAGAAAATATTCTTTATTTCATTTCAACTTCCCAATGGATAGCTGCAATGTTCAAAAGTCGTTCGTAAGGGCGAAATGCATAAAGACTTATCTTCATGATAATAAATGTTTGAGATGTAACACGCTTTTCTCAATCTTTCTTTTCTACATTTACTAATCACATTCACTGCACACTCATATATGTGTGTGTCAGTAATACATTTGTTTGCAGCATGTGTCTGTTACCTGTCAACTCCATTTAAAGGTCAAGAAATAGGTATTGAGCCGACTTTTCCTTACCCATATGTGATGAAAATCTGTTTAAATTTATGAGCAGTTCATGAGACAGCTGAAGTATGGATGACCAAACCTGATATTACCCACTATGGCAAATGTATATTCCCAACATTAAAACAAGTAATGTTCTCTTAGGTTTTTTTGCTTATTTAGTAACACTGCATCCGTGTGTGCACTGTCAAAATACTGTTGTGGAAACTCCGGTCCTGGACGAGATGTGAACGGCAGTCGTTGGTTCTTGATCGAGTCTGCCATATTTTCGGGTCACAGCTGAAAATAGGAAGGTGGTTCATATCAAAAGATAACGAGGCAATGCAAAAAATAGGTGATATAGGAATTTGATTTATTTGCAGTTTTTATAAACTGCCTGATAAAAATGCGAAGACAACAAAGCGAATTACTGTTTGCTACCCGTAACTTTCATCCTTCCTTCCTTTCTTCCACATCCTGTGGTCTCCCATCATTCTCCCACTGCTGTTCATCTTAGTAGCAGCCGTATGGTCCAAGACCCTCCACCCTTGTGGTCAGCGGCTAACTCCCAACTGAAATCCCCCAAAATTCAAAAGTTTCCCTTTGCTTCCTCTCAGCCAATCAGTGCACAGCAAATCCACACATTGTCTAAAGTTCTGCCACTCCCAGGTTGACCTATATTCCAGGGAGATTTTCCAACCAGAGTTTCTCTAATCACTTTTTCTTTTCTTTGTACTACCATGCAGAAAGGCCTTATCTCTATTACCTACCCTCTACCAGACCGCTCTGCTACAATTTTCTACTCACGGCTTTTCAGTCTTTCCTTGCCATTTTTTTTTTTTTATCTCTCTTTGATGCAAATTCTCATTTTTTCTTTCATTGTCATGTTTAAAATTGCTATCACAATAATTGACTTCCTGAGTTTTGACATTTTGATTTCTATGGCTGCGTTTCTAATATAAATTCTATAAATAGGAAGTGAGTTGACATCAAGCTCAAAGGATGCTGAAAGCAGCCTTTAAGCGATTAATTGAAACAGAATAAATGAATAAAAAAGATTGAATTAATATTCAAAATATTTTATGACAAATATACTTAAATATCTTAATTTAGAAACAGAATTAAATCCTGGAAGAAAGAAAATGTCCAGATGATCAATGTTCCTTCTAATTTGTAGTAGTCATTGTGTGCAAACTGGCACCAATGCAACAATAAGAGGAACACCACCATCTTATAATGAATTGTGATTTTCCTCTCTTCTTATAATCACTATTATGCTAATAGTGATTATAGGAAAAGAGCAAAATCATAATTCCTTCAGCAATGTTCCTTCTAATTTGTAGTAGTCATTGTGTGCAAAAATCTTATGCTTTCCAATGACAAAAATGTGTGCATTGAATGCTTGTGCGAATGTAAACTCAAAATTGTTTCAAGATAATTTTGGAACAACCTATCTCTCATGGCTAATAAAATTGTATTGGCATGTTTTAACATGAAGTAAAGTATTTAGTTAAGATTTTATTCTATATTTTGAACTACATTGTTGACTTTGTTGTTCCATTAAATACAACATTAATGAGTATTTCTTGCAATGGCAAAATAATATTAACTAGCATTCCAAAGGAAATTATGAATCACAGCCACCCATATATGCTGTTTTTGGGGGTGATCAATTAAACAGTTGGAAAAAAGGTGTGATCAATAAATAAGTTACTTCTCTTGCCTTTTGTTGGGCTGTGATCACTAAAAAAAGGTCTGAATTTTCAAAATATTTAGCATAAACTTACATTGCATATTGAACCCCCCTCTAAAAACCTATTTAGGGGGATTTTCAAAAAACAAAAAAATATTTTTTACCTACTCATTGAGGGGAGTGTGCATGCACGTACAACATTTTAAGTTTCTACTATGAACAGTTAGGGCTGGGCTGGACAAAGTCCAGATACATAGATAGATCCATAAATGTCAGAACACACAAATAACCTAAACCCAGCAATAAACCAGTGTTGTGGGTAGCAGTGATTAATAACAATACCACCCATCAATTCATAGATTATTAATCACCACTACCCACAACACAAACAAGGAGTTCAATCATCCAAAGAACTATTTGAATGTTAATGACCCTTCTCAAAACTATACAAAATATCAATAACATATTTAAGTCACTCAGCTATTTTTCTCTCTCCTGTCTTTGGTATTCGCTAATCTTTGTAAGCTCTATCTAAACTAACGGAACTTCCACCCAACTGATATTATTATTATGCTTATATATTATAAATATATTTTAGGTAACCAAGCTTTTGTGCACACATTGATTTCCTTTGTGTGCTAGTTGCGAAAAGTGTGCACGAACATGTGCACAACTTAGAGAGAAATATCCTGATGATACCTTAAGGCTGCGTCTATTTCTATTGACTTTTGCTACACAAAAGGTGCAAATTCAGTTATTACGAAACGAATGCCTGAGGCGACCAGAGCATAAAAAAAGAGAGACGTGGATTGAAAGAGATGTTCTGCCAAGAAGAATCTGTGTAATGCAATTGGAACTGTCATTTCAAAAGACCCGTGGGTCTCGATGTCTCCTTGTTGCCAAGGCACAGTTTATGTTTGACGTAAGCATCACATAAAAGGTGTTCCAGCTCTATAAATCCACCGAACTAATACATTCCCAAAGATGACCTTTTTTTTTCTTTTTCAGATTTAATATCAGAAATTAATGTGTTAGAACATAGTCCCCTCTAAGCTGTCCTTGTGAGCGCACACATTTTGCAACCAGTGCACAAAGGAAATTAATGTGTGCACAAAAGGTTTTAACTTAAAATCATGTAGTTAATAACACAGTCCTACAAAATTTTATGACCTGACTGTTTTCATTCTGATACCTGTTTGTAAACTATTTTTTGGTGCTGATTTAAAAAAACCGCATCGGTTTTTGTCCATCAGGTCAAGTTTTTTTTCTATAGCATATCAGCATTTTTACTAAAAATTGGTAATTTTGTCGTTATTTAAAGGCATTTTTACAAATTACATGTACGTTTACTTAAAACAACAATATCAAACACTCATTAGATAATGATTTATATGTTCTAAGTTGGTTTTCAGCTCGTTTTGTTAATTTCAATGTTTCGCATCCATATGTCATGGCTGGTATTAGGTAGTCCAAACAGTCAGTTTTTTGGGCGAAAATGTCACAGTAACGCTAATTTTTCCCTGTTTCTCAAGTGTTCAGTCTCCATAATATTGACTAAATACAAAACTGTTATGCATGCCATAATAAAGAATGTCCAATTCTGAATCTGTTGGTCTCTTATTTGTCACCATTTGACTTAAAAGCAATTTTACAGCGAATTTTCAATTTAATGTGTTTACAGCACCCAAATAACGCAGTGACAGTTTTTTACTGTGGTCGTAATAAAAGGTGTCTATAAATAAATGATTGCTGACACCTCCTCTTTCAATGTATGTCTTTGGAACCAATATCAACTAGTAGAAAAATAAATGTTCTTCAGTTTCATATAAAATTTAAGCAAGTACAAAATGTCTACATATTTTAAAAAATGATGGCTTTCAGTTTTATAGGGTGTCGAAAAGGCCATTTTTTTGTAAGTGTTCAATTTGCTGCGAGTCCGCAAATAAATAAATAATCATAATTAGTGAACTAATAGGAGTAGAGAGGCAAATGAGGTATCAAAATGTTCAGAATAACAAGGCCTATAAGGGGAAACAGGCACCAGATGTATAAGATCTTCCTGTAAAAACTCATTGGAGTACCTACCGGTATTATGCAACCGTTGTATACTTTACGCTTTATAAGTATAAAAATAATTTACTATGGTTATACTTATTGAAAATAATCTCTTAGCTGACTGTTTCTGTTTACTAGTTTGTTAGTTAAAATCTTAACTAAATATGTAGAATGCAATTATACTTGTATTATATCAAAACATGCCAATACAGTTTTATTAGCCAAGTTTGAAGTTGTTTTGATCAGCGGTTCTCAAGAAATCTATGAATAATTTTGTAAAAAAATCCCCAAGTCATTCATTTAATTAAATTAGTTTTTTCTTTTTTTTAGAGAGAAAGTTGAACGCCATTTTTTTTTCTAAGACATGCATTATTGTTGCTGCAGTGAACAGGGTTTTTGTTTAGGATTGAAAGCTGTTGAGTCGCGGATGTCAGCATATGTGGGTGGGTGTGTCAGAGTTGGAGCTGCAAGAGTCAGGTCGATGGAGGGTTCGGGATACAAGCAGGGTCACCAGTACTGCTTGATCAGGTTTCAAACAAGACAGACAAAAATAAATAAAGAAATGAAATGGTGGATATCCCTGGTGCATTTTGTTCACAGGGAGAGAGAGAGAGCGAGCGAGATAAAGTGTTTCAAATGATGACTTCATGAATAGGACTTTTTTTCTTTTTTTCAATGATGAGGATTTTTTAATCTTTTTATTTTGGCTTATATATTTATTTTTTGGGATCACTCATTCTATCATCCAACTATAATTGAAGAATTCTCTGTGTGTGTGTGCGGGTGGGTGCATTGCAATTACTTGACAACTGTCATTGTACGAAGGTGACATTAGCCAGATATAATAGTAAGCACGCAAGGCAATGCAGTTTGAAGTTGTTTAGATCAGCGGTTCTCGAGAAATCTATGCACCATGACTACTCGACAACTGGCCATTGTGCAAATTTGACATTCGGCAGATATATTAGTGCTCACAGAAGGCATTGCAGTGTCGTGTTTGAAGTTGTTTAGATCAGTGGTTCTCAAGAAATCTATGCACCACAATTACTTGACAACTGGCCATTGTACAAAGTTGACATTCACCAGATATATTAGTCAGCACACAAGGCATTGCAGTGTCAAGTTTGGATCTGTTTTGATCAGCGGTTCTCAAGAAATCCAATAAAAATTAAATAAAAAACTACAGATTATACAATAGACTATGAAAATATTTTCAATTTCAATGTTCCGGATGTTATAAAATATTAAAATTCTAAAACATTTTTTAAAAAAACCTTAAAATTTTTTAATTAACTCATTTCTGAACATAGTTCCACCGTGTGGATTACGTGTATGCCTTCTGATGTACATGTTACGGCTGTTTAGGCCATTTTCAACATCCTGGCTGGCCTAGATTATAGATCTTTTATATAAAATTATAGATCTAAATTATCTAAATTGGCAACACTAAAAGAAGTAACCGAAATAATTCGAACGGATGGCAAATTATTTAACATAACAATTATGGCAGGCTTCTCCACACACCATAAAGTCTGTGCCCTTCCAAACATGCACCTTTGGAATGGGCACTGCCCTAGTAAGCATAAAAATGGCAAGTGATTAAAGATTTTATGCCATAACATTCAATCAATTATTTTTTCCTTGAACATTCCACAAATAAACTCTTGTGGCAATGGTTGGGATTTATATTAATACTAACTGTTCAATAATTTCAATTTCTTTGGGTGTCTCTGTAGATATTAGTAAATGCTTCAGTTTAGCTTAGTTTGACACAAGGCCATGGTAGTTGGGCACCCAGTGAGGATCAAGCTCATTACAGTTGTAATGGTCAGCATCGTAAGCTTGTAAACCAACCATCTGCAAATCTTTCACCGAGTGGCAAGAATTATGAAACAGCTGCCCAAACAACAAAATATCCAACTCATTATAGGAGAATGGCAACCAGGTTATAGAGAAATAAGAAAAGAGGTGGTTCTTGCCAGACTCCAAATAGGACACACTTACATCACACACTCATATCTCTTTAAAGGTGAGGAACTGCCGGTATGCATAGCGTGCCAGAAACCATACACAGTGGAACATATATTAGTGAGCTGCCACGACTTTAATCTCAACAATACCAAACCGAATGACACATTGCAGTTCCTGAAGGAAGTCAGACTATACGCGGAAATTTGGAACAAACACTTGATTCAAAGAAGTACCTGATATGAAAAAATTGCTTGACCCGAAAATTACTCAACTTGAAAACTACTCGTTTCGGCATGAAATGACCCACAAGGGTTGATGTGCCGTTAAACAAAATCTCTCTCTCGTAAGCTTGTTAACCATTCTGAAACTAGGAATTTCATGGAATTATTGAAATGTTCAGGGATTTCACAATCTTACTGTAACATCTCCACATTGACTTTTTCTGGTGAATGGTTTCACAATGTAGAACTGTGCAAATTTTTGCCTTGCATTTTTTTATTTTGTGGCTTAGATTTAATTTGGATACCACAACTGATACTAAACGAAAACCATGAAGACTGTCTGTTTGGCATTCAGAGTCTGTGAGGTACCAATCAGAGACCTACCATTAGGAGATTCAAGACTTGAATCTACTTATTAATCACCACTACCCACAACGGACCGGTTTAAACACTGTTGTTGGGTTTAGGTTATTCATGTGTTCTAACATTTATATGTATCCAGACTTCACCCTGCCCTAACCATTCATAGTAGAAACTTGAAATTTTGCACACACACTCCACTCAATGAGTAGGGAAAATGTATTCTTTGTTTTTTTTAACCCCCCCCCCCAAAAAAAAAGGTTTTTAGTGGAGGTTTCAATTTACAATGTAAGTTTATGCCAAATTGATCCCTTAGTTTGTGTCCAGCAGCATTCTCACTTGTTTTTTTTAAATTTGTACTTTTTAGTGATCACTGCCCACCATCACTGTTTAAGGTAAAAAGAAGCATATATAGGTGGTAGTGATTCATAATTTCCCTTGGAATGCTAGTTTCAGCAGTTTTCATCCCGTAATGCAGGATTCAGATGTTTTTAAATCATTTATTTGTTGTTAAAAAAACAACTTTCCGTTTGCTATTGCTATTATGACATTACTGGAAAAAAAGAGTCCCTCTCTTTATATATGGATAGTTCACCTCAGTGGCGTAGCAAGGGTTCTCAGCGCCCAGGGGCAAAGATAATTTTGGCGCCCGCATCCCTAAAATGCTTTGATTGTTTAGTTGTGACTTTTCTTCCTATTACATTTTTTAGGTAGCTCAGGGTAATGCTACATTGTGACTTTGGTTCTGTGACTTTTCTGCCTATGACTTTTACTCTGGGATTCTTTTTTTAATATATTGTAGACTTTGAGGTTGTGCAATAAAATAAAAAAATATTTGCTCAAAAATTAATTTTTAAAAGATGTTTTCCAAAAAAACTTAATTTGAATATTTTAAAATTCTTTATTTTTCATCATTACTTCTAAAATGTTGTTATTAAATAAAACTGAGTTTTAATAATCAAGAAATGTAAAGTTTTACAAATGTTAAAGACATTTTTGATAGATTTATTTCAATTTTGTAATTAGATACAGATATTCATTTAAAATGTATTGACCTAAAAAGAAGGCAAAAGGAATTTTTGTGCCCCTTTACACTTGCGCCCGGGGGTGACTGCCCCCCTCTTGCTACACCACTGGTTCACCTGAAGGCTGTAGAATGGATCGGCTGAAACATTGTGTGAACAACAAAAACAACCAGGAGATTGATTGTCTGAGAATACTTTGAATGTTAATGACTTTTCTCAAAATTATTGACAATGTACATTGTTCATGGGAATATTCCAGGGAAGCCTTTAAGTGTGTGCTGATATATTTAGTTGAGTGCTTCCTTGCATGCTTCCATGCTTCCGTTGGATTGGAATTGGAAGCATAGAAGCATGCAATCCAAGAATCCCATTCTGCCATCACCCGTTCTAGAGAGACTATTGTTTGTGAATAATGCACTTGCAAGTGAGAAAATGTTCTGCCTCTTTTACATGTTATCGCATGCAACCAATTAGTTTAATGGCATTTTGTAATGTTTTTAGTTTTGCAACAGTTTTCTTCAGTTTTCCATTTAAAAAAAAAAATTCTTTTTTAGTTTGTTTTCATGGAAAATCTTCTGAGGGTGTTTTGAATGATCGATCAATCAAGCAAAGGTTATAAAGCTTTTGATATTTATTAAGCCTAGCTTAGTCTGGCACATGGATAAATGGGGTTAGGAAGATTGTGTTGTGCCACTCGTTCAATAAGGGAGGGCTTAGGATCAGAGTATCTGTGCCTTCTGTTTAGGATCAAATTTCTATCACATGCTACCAATTAGTTTAATGGCATTTTATCACATGCTACCAATTTGTTTAATGGCATTTTGTAATGTTTTGAGTTTTACATGTTTTTTTTTCAGTTTCCCATCTTTTTAGAAACTGTCAAACAATACTGTCAAAATAAGTTTCTTTCATGAATCAATCTTTATCATTGGATGAAGTATTGTAACACACCACTTTTTAGGGAATGAGTTTATAAGTGTAAATCAGCTTCTGCTAATCCATGAAGTCTTTGTGGCCGATTGGTAAAAGCAGCTAGGCGAAACTAGTCTCCCTCTGGCAATGAGGTTGTGAGTTCGATTCTCACTATAAAAACAACTAAAAAAATTGAGATGAAGGTAAAAAAACTAGTTGAATTTATTAATTAAAAAAAGGTTTCTTTTAGTTTTCAACTTGGTCTGGCTGGCTATGTATGTACGTATGATGCATACAAGCTGCACCAAAGGAGCTAAAGGACTGAAAATGTAAACATTTACTCCTTATGTCTAGAAAAAACGTTTTTTGTTATTTGAAAATCCCCCAACCAAAATAGGTTTTTAGTGGAGGGTTCAATTACAAACTTGTAAGTTTATGCTAAATTGGTCTGTTAGTTTGTGTCCACTTTTTTTGTTGAAAATTCAGACTTTTTTTAGTGATCACTGCCCAACAAAATGTGAGAGAAGTAACTTATTCATTGATCACCCCTTTTTCCTATTTTTAATTGATCATCCCGAATACGGCATGCTGCCAAAAGATGCACATGATGGATTCTATTGAGTGACTAACCAGACCTGTTTTCTTTTAATAGTTTCCCTAGAAAATCTTCCCGAAGTAGTTTGGGATTATCAATCAGTCAACCAAAGGTTCTATTAAGCTTATTCTGGCACATTGATAAATGGGGTTAGGAAGATTGCGTTGAGCCAATCGTTCAATAAGGGAGGGCTTAGGATCTGTGCCCTCTGTTTAGGATCAAAAGTGCTGCTTCCAAGTCCACTGCCTAGGATCAGAGTGTAGTACCCAGGGGCAGACTGAGCAGTTGGGCAATCGGGCAGTGCCCGAGGGCCCAAAGCAGCAGGGGCCCATAACCCTTTTATGCCCAGGGGCCCTGATCACCATCAGTCCGCCTCGGGTATTATCTCTGTACACTCTGCCTGGAATCAAAGTGTTGCTCCCTGGCATTTCTAACTAGTATCTGCATGCTCATTGAAAAGTGTTACACATGAAAATATATATATATATATATAGTCTGTGGAAACTTTTTGTTTTCTCGTAACTGTTTACACATTTCTAAAAACACCCCATAGTGTATGACAAATCTCCCGCTCTGCCTTCCCCTTTCCGAAAAAACCCACTGCCATCCCGCTTGTAATATACCTGCCCCGATCCACCCCTCACCAATGTACTGTCCATATATGTATGTACGTAGAACCCCCCCCCCCTAAAAAAAAACTTTTTGGGTTTGTTACATTTCGAATTAACTACTATTTCTGTAGATGTTATATTATAATTAGCTAATGTAGATCACACTTATTATAGGGGATCATCAGCTGCCTTCCATGCACCTATTTCAGGGAATGAGACAGTACAGGTGTTTGTTATCATGGATTCCCCCAGCCGTGTAGATCTGCACACAACTGTCCACCTATTTGTACTTGTGTGTCTAAGTAAGTACGCATCCATTTGTACATGCGTGCCTATGTATGTACGCAAAGAAGCGTGAAAATCACATACACGCTCATATATATATATATATATATTAGACACACCTATCGTTTTATATGGGTCTGGTTCATCTTACCGAAAATCCTCTTTTTTTCAGAATTTATTATTTTCAAAAAACACTGGTTAACTTTTTTTTTCTAAAATTAGTGAGATGGCGGTATGTTAATGTTTACAATTTATGAAAACAAAAGCATCCAATGTAAATCTGGTATTTATTTACAATAAGATTTAGTACTTATAACATATATTGGTTATAAGATTTATGAAGAAAATAAAGGATTTTATTTATGATTGTATGTGTCTGTACGTGATTTATGAAAAGAAAAAAGGTTGTTGATTGAGTATTTACAATAAAATGAATTTTATTTTCAGGTAGTACTTGGATTAACATAGGTAATTGTATAGTTCAGCCGCGTAGAATCGTTGTTCATTGGATGGCGTACATTATTTTAACATATTTTGGCAAAAATTCATGAAATGAAACCGTACTGACAGTATAATTTATGTTTTTCTTTTATGAATTATTTATTATTTTTTAGCCATTTCTATTTCATTAAAAAAATTTGCTTTTTTCGAAAAGGTTTTTAAAAAAAAAAAATCGCAAGTAATTGTTTGTGCTTTCAGTAATGTTTTTTTCACACCTGCTGCCACTCAGTGTTAAATATTTGCTAAATTTTCGCCAAAACATGTTAAAATAATGTACGCCGTCCAATAAACAAAGATTCTAAACGGCTGAACTATACAATTCAGAGTAAAAAGAGTGCACTGGTCTATGGGGGACCAAACTGGTAAAGATAGTACAGAGGAAGTCGCTTATTATAATCACGGATAATGTTATCAGCCGGTTATTGTTATCAAAATCATTCAATTCCAAATTCTTCATTTAAAGCAGCCAAGGGCAAACTGCGGCCCGCAGGCCACATGCAGCCCTTTTGACTTTTTTGAAGAAATGAGAAAATTCCAGGATAAGCGGACAAATGATTACTTCTTTGTTGGAGTAAAAAAACAGACCAAGGTGTCTAATATGTTCTGAATCCAACTCTGCATTTAAAGAATTTAACGTTAAGCGTCATTACACAACTAAACATTCCGGGTATGATACATTTAAAGGAGATATCAGAAAGCTTAAAATTGAAACACTAAAGAAACAGAATGGTAGCCAAAATACACTGTTTTCTAAAAGGCAAACAGAGCTCAGCGAAATGGTGCATGCAAGCTATGTTGTTAGTAAAAATGGTTCATAACATTCTAAAAATTATTCTGATGGTGAATTTGTGGCCCGGTTTATGATTAGCAATATCTCATGATTTAAAGTAATCACAATAAGTGGCTTCCTCTGTATTAATAAAGAGATACAACTTGACTTGGGTACCGTAAATCTGGCTTGCAGGCAATGTTCCCTCTAATCCTCCTCCTTTTTACCCAGGCTTGGGACCAATGTTCCCTCTAACTTTTAGTAGTTAATGTACGCAATAATCTTATGTTGGGACATTTTTTCTGGTGCTTCTGACTCTTTTTTTTGAAGACACTGGTGACGCCAGCTTTTACGTCATGCTGACTCTGTCCAAAACAAAACAAAAGAATGTAAATATTACTTATTTATGGATTTTGTTTTAATAACTACATCCGGCAGTTAACATTTTAGATCAATGTTTGAAAAGAGCCTAAAAGCAGAACCTTCTTAATTAGCCAAAAAATAAAACTCATCGTTGACCGTAAGTATCTGCTCTATTATTTTCATTTTCTGATCAGTTGAATTGGAATCAGAATTTTTAAAAACTTAATTTTAGACAAATAAAAACAATATTAGAAACTAAAAAACACATCTATTGGAATTCGGTTTTGGATAGATAAAATAAAGTTTATTATTTATAAGAAACGATAAATTTTACATCTTCAAATAATTAAATTTTTTGAACTGATTATATTTCATAAAATCTGAAAAGGTGTTTGCGAAGGAAAAGATACTCTAAATATTTTGAAAAAAAGAGTAAACACAAAAAGATTCAACAACTGAGAAAACCGAATTGCTATAGATGAAGAATTGGAATTTTAGAAATAAGGCTTTTCTTGCAGCACATACTTTTTCGAGGTTGTAGTGTGTAAGCTTGGTTTAATGGCAGGTATTAACAGATTAAAAATGCAAACAAGATTTACTTACAGGTCCTTTATTCAAATAATGACTCATGATACTTACTTAACATGATGAATATTCAAATACAAAGTCTGTGTGGATAAGGTACTGTCGCGAAGAGCTGGAAATGGGCTTTCCTGCCATCGGTCAAGGGTCTGGGAAGCAGAAGCCAAGTAAACGGGTTGTCAACATATATAGACGAGGTGGAGATTCGGTGACCCGTATGTTGAATGCTAGCAACCCGGATGTGATGAGCTGCTGCTTATAAAAGGCTAGGCAGCGACTGTTCAACAGTTCGCTCTTGGCTCGCAGTGGAAGCCATGGTGGAGTGTACCTGTACAGTGAATTACGTTGTAGCGTTTTGGAGTTTGTGATAGCTTACCAGTGATAAGCGTCTTTGAAGGAATCGTTCTGGTGCTGCAACATTGACATGCTGTTGGACTCATTGCATTGAAACTGTGTCTGTGTCCCCCCACCCTTGGAAACTACAAATTGCGATAAGCATATTAGATCAATTTTTTAAAAAAAGCTAAAATACAACTTAAAGAAGAAATCAAATCAGTATCCATAGAAGATTTTTCTTCTTTACACAAAACCTCCGGGGGAAACAATTTGGCAAGTATTTATTACAACAAAATACAAATTTTTTATTAACGAGTCAAAAACATCAAAACCCCATATTTCTTAAATTGTTTTGTTTGAAACTATGTTAAATTACATTGATTTGAAAAAGTAATTTCTTAAACTGTGTGTAGTATAGATAAACCGAGCTCATCAAGCACGATGTCTCCACCGCTGTCAGTGTAATCGCATCTGACGACAGTCTGGTACACCACAGAAGACATAGTGACGGTCTTACGATTGAAGCATCTTGCCTCAGCATTGAACCTCTGATCAATTTCTGCATTGCAAACAGGCATTTTACTTGTAAACACAGCGACCGAGGCAGATATCATCGCCACATTGAAGTTGTTTCCAGCGAGCAGGTGTTGATGGTCTCTGTCCGGCCCATTTAAAGGACTTGACTCTACCCTCACTGCCGAAACAGGATGGTGTCTCTGGCTATCACTTCGGCCATGTTGGCTGGGGACTAGAATGCACGGACTGCATCCCCTGCAGAGGGGTAGGCCCCAACCAGGGACCACCTGTTCTTTCACCAAAGTCACAAGACTCTAGTTTTATAAAAAAAAAATCTTTCACCAAAGTCGCAAGACTCTATTTTGGGGGAATATTAAACTGATTTCGGCATTAAATGACTCATCAATGGATTGATATGCCACTAAGCAAATCGATCAACTGGCTATCACTTACGAGGCTCTGTAACCAGTATCTGCACAGTGTAATCATAACTTTAGCACAAGATCTCTTTTTTTTTTCGGCCAACCTGACAGCTTTGAAGAAGGAGGACAGTAGAGTCTGACCCATCGCAGTAGGTAACGTCTTTTGTTGCCAAAGTCGTGTGTAGACATGTTGTTAGAGAGCTCAGCCAAGAACTGAGTCCAGTTCAACTACACGACGCAAGACAATTCATAAACCATGAACCATCATCTGACGCACTAAATCGAGTATTAGTCAA